>PVKH010026361.1:0-13234 GCA_004027955.1 Chaetophractus vellerosus
ATCACCTCTGGTTGAGAACCACTGATTTAGGGACATTTCATGCTTAATCTGAGTTTTCATGGATTTTTTTTTATGTGTGTGAAATATCAGCTTGTTGGACTTTTAGATTTCAACCCCCAAACCTTTTAAACATCTCCATTTCTTTCCTGTCATATGTCTCTTGTTTCACAGCTTAAGGATAGAGTTTATAGTTTCATGATTTTTCTTTACTGATCCTCAGCCACATATCTCTAAGACAAAAGGCAATTCCTACCAAACACACAGAGGCAAACCCCAAGACAGACTTCAGATTCTCTTCCTGTCCTGCAAGAATTAATCTCACCATAGGATGGTAATAGTTACATGATTAATATACTTTCATCTGTGATGAAATTATGGCAAATCATGCCAAAATTGCTAAAGCTAAAACTTGACCTGCCCTGACACGATGAAACCTCAATACTATTCTCTCTGACCTGCCCCACCCCCCACACTCCCCAAATAGTCTTGCTTCTTAATGAGTAAGAGTAGTTTAAGCTGCAATTATTTCCTCTTACACAGGCTGTCCTTTTCACCCTGATTACTCTTTGGTTGTATAATGGGGAGATAGCTGCTTGCTGGCTAGTGAGGAGGTCTGGTGAATGGCAGCAATACATACTTATTTGGAAAGAGTGCATTCCACTCTCAGAACAACCTGCCCAAACTGAATGCAGCTCACAAGTGGAGTGGGTAAAGCATTTTACAATTTTGATTTGAAATGCCACTTTTCTAGTTTCTGTGGCTAAAACAGTAAATAATTTCGTGGTTTTTTTTTTGTTTTTTCAGTTGCTCTTAGCTTGACATTTGCTGAGCCCCTCTTGAATTTACTTTTGCAGAACAAGACAGCCATTTGTACCATTAGGCCACTGCTCCTTTTTAGTTGAGTTTAGGGACCCTCTTCTTCAGTCTCTCTCAACATGAGCAGAGTGCCTATTCACTCAAAGGGAACACCGTGACCCAGCCGGAGACTATGCCTTGGCAGCATAGAGGGCATTGTGTCTGTGTTTCCCAATTGTAGAAACTCAGAATTGCTTTATTGGTCAGACTATCAATGGAGCTCTGGACTATTGGACACTTTTGTGCATGTATAGTTTTGCATTAATTGAGATAAATAACAACAACCATGAGGCATTGTAAGATCTACAAGTGCCTTGTGAGTAGCAAAAAAAACAACAACAAAAAAAACACCACACAAAACTCTAAACACTGAAAATGTTTTGTATAGTTTGAGGTTAGAGAAGTTCCATTTGTAGCCACATTTTTGAAAAGTAGCAGTCCATGTAAATAGATATTTCATAATCACTAAAAAAATAAATCAGTCCCCTCAGTTTTCTGTAATTTTCTCTTACAGCAACCTCAGACACCTGGGACAGTGCTGAAACAAGGAGCAATGATCTCAATTAGTTGTTGTAGATGACAGAACACCTCCACATACATGATCTTGTTTGATTAAAAATTTGGCACGATAGGCAAAGAAAGAACCCGTTGGGCAGTGAATTGGTTGGCTTGTTAATCAAAAGGAAAAGAAGGGTTCTGATTAGTGGGAGTATTTATAAAAATCAAGGAACTTGCTGCAAAACCTAGAAAGGTAGGAGATTGACAGAGGAGCCAGATGAACTGAGCGTGAAGGAAAACAGGAAGCAGAAAGAATATGAAAGGAGATAGGAAGACAGTGAAGTCAGTAGAGAAGCAAAAAACACAGATGTGTGAAATGAGAACACCAGTTACAAAGAAAGTGAGAAAGATGGGGTACTCCTTCAGGGTAGCAGCAAACAGCCCAGCATAGCTGAGCAGCCTCTCAGGACACCCGCCTCTCAGGGCACCAATGCGCAAGGCTCCAGGCACCTCAGAGCTCTCTACTTTATACAGTACTGATCTCCATAACCCGCCCCCTTCACAGTGAATGAAGAAGAGTTTGGTCGTGTTTGTTACTCTTTGGTAAAACACTTTCAAGCACCAAAACCTTAAGTGTTACCTAAAGACAGAAAGAAGTTAACTGAATTTTCCCGGTAATGGAAGCCTATGTGGAATCGCTCATTCCCTGATGGGGCTCACTGAATTTGACATTACTATCCTGGATTTACCTCACTACTCTACTGTGCGGTATATAAGTGTCAATTAGAATATAATCAACTCATTATTGGGAGGAAAGGTTGATAATCCGAAGCTCACTGTGATTTTTGGTTGGTTATTTACATTTGTATTTTGATAGTTTACACTTACCTTTTCGCATTATCTGGTTACCGCGTCTGTCTCCTTCACTAGACTGTGGGGCTGCTTGATCACAGGGACCATCTTAGTATCCAAAAACTAAAGCACAGTCTCTGGCAGATAGTTGGGGGGTCAATAAATGATTGAATAAATGATTGATGAAATAGAGTTATCTGACCCAAGAAATCACTGTGAATAAAGTAATGAAAACACATTCAGTAAATGTGGAGAGCTTAACTGCTTAACTCTGCTGCGAAGCCCCCCACCTCAACCAGAACAAGGAAGTGGTTAAGTGTTCAGGTGTCAAAATGCTACCCTGCTGGGCTGAAGGCCGAATACAAAGTTATATTACATTGAGTTTGAAATGCTAACAAAGCAAGTAATTAAGCTGAGTAAGTGCTAACTTGCTTGAAAGCAAGATTTGAAGCTGATAAACCAAAATGCTGATAATTAAGAGTTGATTATGCAGCTTTGTTGTTTCTCTACCCTGCTAATAGCCTCTCATTCTTGGCGGGTAATGATTTCTTCCCCACAAGAGGAAAAAAAAAAAAAACACAACCAACTATCAATCTTCCCCACCTCTTCTCTCCTATTCTGAGTAAGGTGTGATACCTCCTTTCCTAAAGGAAATCCTCCACCTGTGGTCTTGATCCCATTCTCTGCTTTCTCTTCTATCTCTTGCATTATTGACCTCTTCCTCACTAATTTAATTCTTTCTGTTTACAAACATACTCAGGAGTTACCACCCTTAAAAAAAAAAAAAAAAAAAAGAGAGACAAGCCAGCAAATGAGAATTTTCCCTTATCTTACTGTTCCCTTAAGCCTCTTCCATCTTCCTCCAATGTGTTCCCTAACCTTTTGGAAAAGGAGTCTGCATTGCTTGACTCCTCAGCTTAATTGCCAATTACTTCCTTAGTCCCTTAAACTCTTCTGATTTCAACACTCTAATGAAGCTCTTTCAGAAGTTATCAATATATTCATTTTCCTGGCTTTCTGCAGCATTTCACATTGTTGATCTGCCCTCTTTTTTAGAAATGTGTCCTTTTGTAATTTACATGACAGTTTACTCTTTTTTTTTTTTTTAAAAGATTTATTTATTTTATTACATATCTCCCCTTCCCCCCCGTTGCGGCGACGCGCCGAGACTTGGTCACTGCGCAGGCGCGGCTTTCCCCGCCCGTGGGCGGCCTCTGCCTCCATCACGGCCGGCTTTTTCAGTTCGCGGGTGGCTGGCTGTGCTCGATTTGCAGGCGACCTGCCCTGCCCGTGGCGGCTTTTGCCTGTCCGTGGCAGCTTCCTGCCCTGCCCACGGCGGCTCCGGCCCGCCCATGGCGGCCCGCCATTCTCAATGGCGGTCTGCCCGCCAGGAGAGGTCCCCGGGAACCGAACCCAGGGCCTCCCATGTGGTCTCCCAGCGAGCTCTTTATCCACTGAGCTATCTAGCCGGGCCCGACAGTTTACTCTTGTGGTTTTCTCCCCGCTTCTCTCATTATTTCGCTTGTTTCTTCCCTTCCCACTCTTCCTTCTTTCTCTTTTCTTCTTTTTTGGTAAGAAAGCACAGAAGAAGGAAACTAGTAGTTATTGACCTCTAAAAGAAACTGGTAGGTATTATGCCAAGTTTTCAACCATTATCTCATTTCATCCTAACCCTGGAATATACATATTATTTTATAAATAGTGAAACCGTGGCTCAGAGAGGTGAAGTAACTCATTCACGTTCATGCAGCAGTGACTTTTCTTTTTCCCTATAGGAAAGCACTCTCCTAAATTCGATTCTTACCCTTATTTCCTCTGTCTTTTTCTGTGTCCCTGTCTCTGTTATACCCTCCCCCCACCATCTCTCTCTGCTGATCTGCTCCTACAGTTATTTCAACTATAAGCCCTATAAAGATGTTTCTCAAATTTATACCCTAAATTTAACCTTGGTATGGAATTTAGTTTCATTTTCCAGTAGATCCACCAGAATATCTCTGTAATGCCTTTGACTCATTGTATACAAAAACAAGATTATCAAAGTCCTATCAGTTGTGCCTAATACTTTTTGTTCCTCTTCCAACCTTGTTGTCCCTGTTGAAGAGGTCCTATACGCAGATGGACCTCAGAGCTTGGGCTGCGTTCAAACCCAGTCTTGACTGCTCACTGGCTTGGGGGAAGGAGGGGCTAGGACCAGGTTATCTGACCTCTCTGAGCCTCAGTTTCTTCATCTGGAGAGTGAACCTAATGTGCAAGATATTTTGATCATTAAATGCAGTATTCACATATAGCCCAACATGGTGCCCAGCATTTAGTAGATGCCAAGTAAATGGTTCTTTTTCTCTTTTTAACATCCATCTTCCTACCTTTCTAGTTCACTAGCCTTCTTCCCTCTAATAAGGATTTTCTCCCTCAGAACTTAGTCACTTGGAGGAGGCAAGCTACTGTGTTTTAGGATTCTGTTTTATTTAATAATGCCCTTGATTCTATATATGTGTCAGAAGATAGCAATTTTGTTCAGAGTTGACTCTTTGTCTTTGTGTTTGGGATTTCATTTGACATTTAGACTTCCTAAAAAATCCTGGAGGGGATTTCCATCTCCCCAACAGCCTCATCAAAATTATCTTATACAAAAACAATTATAGGGGCCTGCTGTAGCCCAATTGGTAGGGCGCCGGTTTACCACATGGGAGGCCCCAGGTTCAGTTCCTGGGGCCTCCTCTAGCGGGCAGACCGCCTTGAGAAGGCAAGCTGCCGCAGGCAGGGCAAGCCGCCACGGGCAGGGCAAGCCACCACGGGCAGGGCAAGCCGCTGGCAGGTCGCCGCAATGGGGGGAGACAAGCAGACACAGAAGAATGCAAAACAATGAACACAGCAAGAACAAGCAGAAAGGGGGGGATATGTAATAAAAATAAATAAATAAATGAATAAATAAATAAATAAATAAATAAAGTCAATATGTCAATTAAAAAAAAATTATAGCCTGCAAGGTTTATGTAGCTAAATCTTATTTTTAAAAGGACGGCAATGAAGTCGGTAGAGTGATATTTCTATGATGAAGAGCAGTTGGGGTGATTAATAGAAAGGTAGAGTGAACTTACTCATAAATTTATTTTGAATGTTAAAAGTTTTAACTGGGCTAAGTGGAGCCAGCAAACATCTCCCATTGCCCCAATACACACCAAGGTACTTGTACATTCAGCAGAAGGGAGTCCTGGGTAGAAGACTGTCTTCAGTTCGTGAAGTAAGGGCATGCAGGCAAATTAAATGCCAATTTCCTCATCAACAGGCTGCGCTCCAGGGAGCTGTCCAGAGTAGCCAGGCCACGTCCACCTTCATCGAAGATAGAAATTCCATGTATGGATCCTTTCTGTACCTAGCTGGGTTACTAGGTCTCAGAAAACCCCATTAACAACAACAATAACAACACAAAATCTTTATGGGTGGTTTGGAGAAAGATCTTCATAACTGGACATGGAAAATTAGACTTGTGTCGGAACACTTTAGATTTTTGCCTTTGAGAGGAGTAAGTAAATATGTAGTAAAAATGGGGAGGAGCCATATTAGTTTTCCATCCTGTATGAAACCTCCAGATGTAGCCATATGTATAATTCTGTCAGCTTTACTGAGCGCTCCCTGAGATTGCTGCCAAGCCTGCCTGGGATCATGAGGCTGCTTGCTCAGCAGGGGACAGCATGGCTGTGAATAAGCCACACTTGGTACCACACTCCAGGTTTGAGCTAAGGGTCGAGGCAGGTCTAAGGTGGCCAAACTGTCCAGCCACTTCAGTCGGATTCATCGCTCCTGTCTCATTCCTGAAATACGTAATCAAATTCTAAAGAGCAGTTGCTTGGGTTTTCTTCCTTTTCTTTCCCACAGTTTTGTTTTACTCAGCAAAAACAGACACACTACTCAGTGGTTAACTTGGCAGTTCACAAGCTGCTTTGTGATGTTCTGTGCTTGTTTTCTTTTTCTCTTATGAGTAAGAATGTGAATGTATATTGTCTTCTAAAATACAATATAGGGAAAATAATACCCACGGCCGTGACAGCAGTACTGACCTTACGTGATCCATTATCCAACACATTCAATATGTTTTCATCTCCTCATAGCCTCCTTCCCCATCTCTTCTCAGCCTTGCTCCTATGAGCCCTACAAGTTGGCAGTCTCAGGTATGCTGTGCTTATGTTTGGTTAAAATGTCAGATTCTACTACTCAGTTTTCTTTACCATTAAGTGTCTTGCCTCCATTCCTTTTTCTCTCATCCTGCTCAAGAATTTTGCTACCCTGATTTCCACTTTGAGTTAAAGACCGCCAGGAATTCAGTAGCAGGCTGTTTTTTTCTTTTTAATTGACTTGGTCTCAATAGAACACTGACAGATCCCCCTTCCATTCCTTTATGAATCGGATTCCCCAAACTCTTTCCAATAAACTGTTCTGGTTTCCTCTAAGCTGACTATTAATGTTGGGTCATGGAGCTCAAGATAATAGTGTAAATTTTTAAAAATTGAACTCAAGCTTTTTTGGGGGCGGCGGTGGCGGCGGTGGTGGTGGTGGTAAATAAACTCTTTAAGAAGACTGTAACTATTTATTTGTCTATTCTCTTGTGTCACCCCTGCCCTGAAGCCTAACATAGTAAAATTAAATTTTATAAATGGGGCTCAAAGTTTGAAGTTTGGCAATTACTATATTTGATAATGGACAGCTATCATGCCCTCAGCCATTTCTCCACCTCTTTTCTCCACTCTGTGTACATACCTCAGGATAGAGGTTTCTAAAATAAATGTATTACCAAAATGAAAGGAACAGACTTTGAAATTCAGAGTGAAGAATATATAAAGTGACCAACACTGATTACCAGTAAGGCCTCTAGATGGTTTGTTAATAAAGCAATGCCTTCTCCACGAGGGGAAATAAATGTCATTAGTGTTAAACTCTAAGCATGGAAGTTCCTATTTAAGGAAAAGTCAATGCATGTAGCATCCACCATGTCAGAAAACTAATTTTAATGTTAACAATGAGTTGAGTATTCTTATAATTATGACAAAACATTCCAGCCTTCATTGCCTCCACAAATAAGTTGTTGGAAGTAAACAAGGTGCGCTATTTCAGTACCAATTTAGCAATACCTCTGTTCTATTATCAGCAACATGCACAGTTGGCTCATGGCAGAATGCAAGCCACTCTTGTCTGTGAATAAGCATCAGGCTGACTGTGCAGGATGATAATTGCTCTGCCTGCACTTCCTTTGGCACCTACTGATCTCTGCTAAGTGGTTAGTAAAACACATTTTTGAAGGAATGTCAAGCACTTCTAAAAATTTGAAGGACTTAGTTTTTGATTGTTCTTTTTCTTCTGTTTAAGTTTGAAGAAAGTTCACGCAAAGCCATTCCACCACTGCCATTACTCCTAGCAAATGTCTTAAATAGTTGTGTGCCAGTGTGTCTGTGCTTGGTATCTTTTAATCAACTGTGTATTCTTTTGCATCGTACCTTGGCACTGTGGCTATATTGGGATATCAAGTGGCTGACTTCAAATGGATGGCAAATTCACTAAAGTGAAAATGATTGTCATAGTTCCCTCATTTCTCCCCTCCCCCCACCGCCCAGTGTATGTAAAACTGACTTTTAAAGTGTTTAGTGGATAATGGATCATGTAAGGTCAGTACTAGCCATGGCGGCCATGGCTATTATTTTCCCTTTTCATGGGAGGGTGCTCAGCAAAATGAGATTGTCACACTCTTTTTTTGAGAGGACGGCGACAGACAGTTAAAAGCCTCTTCATGTAAGGATGTTATTTCATAAAGACACCAGTGCTGGATTATCCCCTTCACTTTAAACTTCTGCCAGCTTGTACAAAGAGATAAAACAAAATAGCCCTGGTCCCAGGGGTGGGGAAGTGCTGGCCAGCTCAGCCTGGGTCCTCAAGCTTTCATTTTGATTAGTCACATGTGAGGAAAATTCACTTAGGCTGAGAGTTAAATTTAATACCAGTTATGCCCATGCTGTTCATATCACAACCATTTTCACATGATGCCACTTAATTCCCTAAGAAGCAGAAAGGTAAATCGGTGGCTGGCCGGCAAAGGTGTCACAATGCATTAAGACCAGGGCTCGCTGCAGGGGATAATGGTTCTGATTGCTGTTGACTCATGTCTCCGACAACTGCCTCATGTAAAATAAGTGACATTTAAAAGACATCAAGATGTGAGAAGAGGTAAGAGAGGGGAAAAGAAAGAGAGGAGGGTAAAAACTCTGCGCTAGCAAACTTGCCACTGGAACGTGCAGCTTCTTTTCCACCCTAAGTAGTAGGAAATGATAACTCGACATGCCATGGGTGACCTGCACTAAGCTTTTAACTTCATGTCTTGTGTTTTTAGAGAAAAATCTGTAAAATTGCTTCTGGGAACTGCTCCAACATGTTATCATTTATTTCCAATTTAATTTTTTTTAACTTTTATTCTTTTGCCCTCACATATCAGTCTATTCATCTCCTTAAAAGCTTTAGGGCTGAATCAAGTTAGGCAATGGTAGACAACAAGAGGCAGTCTACTTTCTGAAGGCCCATTTATGTCTATTTTTATAAAGAGAATCAAATTCCAGTTTACAGTAAGCATATGCTTCAGTTGACATCTGTTTCTAAGACTTGGATGCTTTGTTTGCATAACAGTCACCAATAAATGGCCTTGTTTTAAGTCTGCTCACTGAGTTGTATGTGGGTTGTTCAGCTGGGGATTTGAGACGCAGCTGATCCCCTACCGTTCGTAGCTGATAGGAACAGGGAAAATCCGAGAAGCCCAGTCCTATTTATTAATGCAGATTTTAACATTCTCAATGAACCACTTATCCAATGTGATTCTGCAACCAAATCCTTATTTGCTCAGGCAGAGGCGGGGGTGTTCTTCAAAGTACTGAATTAAAGCTTTTTTTTTTCTTTTTCCTTTTTTTGGAGGGAGAGGGGAATGGGGAGGAAGGAGAGAGAGCGAGGGTCCTTTCCTTGGCCAGTGTTTGATAATTCAGAGTACAATGAGATTGAATCTTTAAACAGGACATCACAGACCAAGCTTATGTTTAATGAATTTATTGTCAACTAAGAATATCAGATATTTGTAGAGCTCTAAACGTAGGCCATTTTGTGCAAAGTCTTGGTAATTTTGATTCAGTGCTACTTAAATATCAGTTTAGAGGTAGATAGAACAAGGATTGTGTTTCCTTCAATTCATCTGGTTTTGTTTCATTTTAAAGCACATCTGATTCCACATGCATGGGAAACAGACACAATATTTAAATGTTTTAAAACATACATATAACTGTCTTTAGGATTGTTTTGTTAAAGAAGTTCCTATTTGTGTTAAGCTGCTTCAAATACAGAGCTAATGCCAGCAGTCTCACAGCAGCTAAAAGTATTAAAAGTTCAAGGATAGGGTCTGTGTGCCCTAGAAGGTAAACCTGTATTGAGAGCTTTCATTTAATTCTCATTTTTACATAGAGGAAATCTAGCTTTAATGTATTTGAAAATATGGTGTTCATCGTCTTTAGCATACTGTACTTCCCCCCTCCCCGAATTGTATAAAATTCTGTGATCGTTTATGAAATGTGTAACATTTTTCAAGGGGATTTACATATCAAGTATTCCTAGTGGAATCAACAACAGTAGCATGAAATGTATCTACTCCATTTACTCTTATCCATTGCTCCTACTTTCTTTTTCCCTTTAATTTTTATATATGGTAAAAATTTCATTGACGAGAGATTTCAGATGACAGGACTGTAATTTTAAACCCAATAGAAGAGGTGTAAGCAATTTGAGCTTAGCTGAAGCATAATCTTAGGTTGTCAAGAAGAAACCCATTCGCCCTATGCTAATCAATCAGTGTATCAACCAACCAATCATCTCTTCAGCTTAGCATATATCCTAAGGTTTGATATATCTATTAACTGCCCATCATGCAGCTGGTCTCTGGATGATGAGATTCCCCCTATCTTGGCATTTGGCGGCAGACGAATGAGCTATCACAGCCCCCGATAAATACCAAAGTGGAGATTTCAATCCTGTTCCTGAGTGCAGAGACAATCCAGAAACGCTGAAAATATTCTTAGAAGAGAATACGCAGAAAATTACATTTTTCAACATCACGGTGTGTGTGAAAATTGTATATATTACATGAATCCCCCTCCCTAGACACAGCAATGTGAAATAAAACTACTCTTTTATTATGATTGGAATGCTGGTAATCAAAAGAATTGTTGGAATGGGCTAAGAACTCTTAATTGCAAGACAAATTACATGGAGACATTTGAATAAGTAAGAATAATGACTGTTTAGATGATAAATTTCCAGAAAACAAATAGAAGCCCAATTATATAAAGCAAAGCACTTGATCACTGTAATTCTGGAGAAAAGAGTCGCTATGTCTGAGCTTTTATATTGCTTCCTGGCCTCAGTTCAGAGGTTCTGCGGTCAGGTAAGCTGAATGTATCTATGGCCTCCTCTGCCAGCCAGTGTTGCGGCATGGTAAGGAGGCAGTGGGTTTTTCTGTAAAACTGTTTGTTGAGAAATGAAACCAAAAGGGACTTAAATTGCTAAGTATCTGTGAATACTTTTTTTGTGTGAATATTTTGAACCTGGAAGAAGTAAGATTCATTTCTTTAAACACTGATTTCCCCCTGAGGTGTTAAATCTGTCCAAAAGTAATGATGCAAACTCAAATGTCTCTCACTTTGAAAAGAGAACGAAATGATGTTCTAGTCCCGGCTCAGCATCAACTAAGCTATGTGCTAAGCAAGCCCCTTAATTCTTTAGACCTTACTTCATCATTCATAAATTGACGTTTCTCTGAAGCTTCTAAAGAAAGTAACTTATTAGTTTTATGATATGTAAATGCCATTTCATATTCTTCCAAAAGGTTATTGGGTTTTTTTATGTCAATTATAGAGTGAATTTAGACTTCTACTAGAGTATTTGTTCAGCTGGAATCTCTCCAGGTACTATCTATAAATAACATGAATAGATGAAAAATATATTCTTGTTTATTATAAAACTTTCTGGGTATGGAGGCATTGTTTCAATCATTTGTTGAGTGGGGCCAAGGAAGAAGGAGGATGGAGTTCACCATAACAAGAACTCTTTGCTGCTGGAGAGAAAAGAAAATATGTTTTTTTGTTCTGAAAGTCTAGCGTGAGTCTATAGAGACCATGATGCTTTCTCCACTCTCAACAACTCAGCCCATGCACTTTGATCTCAACTAAAAAACACTTGTATGTCCTGGTGTGAAAGGGCTGATGACAGTATATCAACTCTTAGAATTTTTGTATTTTTCCCAACAGAAAAGTCACTGTGCTGTCAAGTTCAGAGTAATAGTTTGGCTTAAATAGTATATTTTGAAGACCCTTCTCAGGGAGTTGTGAGTATCAGAGAAAACACTTTGCTATTAAAGTCACAAATTTTACCAGAGCAAAGAGAAAGCCCCCCCCCCCCAAATAGCCACAAAGGGAATCATTTACTCTATCTCAAGTCATACAAAGGGCCCATTCTGGAACTGGTTCCATGCTCCTATGAGAAACCTGCAAGCTTGTAGATATCCACAGTTAAGCTCCAAAGATGAGCACTATGGAATGGGCTCTGCCGAATACGGCAAAAGGACTAATTTAGAGAAGGGTGGCCTATTGAATGTGGGGTCTCCAGTTCCTGTCCTGGAAGCTTATAAGCATGCACTTTTCAGGCTCAGGAGAGCCTACTTCTGAGAGCATTTCTCCTGTCTTCTGGCCAGCTCTGCAGTTTGTAGATGTAGATAAGAAAGCCAGTGGAAGCAGACTGAGTGCAATTAGAAACTTATCCACCGTACACTTGACCTGTGATTATGTTACAGCTGGAATCAGGTCCTGAGTAGATACATCTTATAAACCTCAGCAAAGAAAGATTCATTTTTTGTTGTGGTTAGTTCCAGGTTTAGAACAATTTGCTACTTTAAGAATATAGCGTGCGTTCACACACATTGTATAAACATGCCAAGGAGAAGAGAAGCAATGAGCATCCTGCCCTCAAGGAGTTTGTGCTCAAAGGCAACATAAAGCAGATCAAAATATTTTTTATGAAACCTTCGAGGTGGTATCAGCAAAACCTTTTTATCCAAGCATAATCGGTTTTGGCCTTTTAAAAGGAAAGTTTGCTTTTCTATTATGAATTCGTTTAAATGGGAAAAGGGTGATAAAACTGGGATGAAGATTAAAATGAGAAGTAGAGAGAAGTTGAAATGAATAGAGGTGAAAATGAAGGAATTAAGGGAATGAAGAACAAAGTGAAGGGCTCCCTTGGGGCCATTGCTGGGCTCTGCCTCTTCTGTGGACCCTGTCTTTATTTTAGGGAAGGAATTCTTTCCACTTACAATGTATTGGGGCTGGAGAAGGAATGTTCACACAAGGGTCAGCCATTAGGGATGAGTCCATTTGTGTAGCTGGAGAGAACCTCCTCAAAGAGAGCTTTCCGAATTTGCTGTTGAAGAGACCACTACTAATCAGTTCAGAGGCTGTGAGTCTCTGCAAGATTCTGGAAGCATTGTGCCCAGCCATTAAAGGGGCAGAGCAAGGAGGGAAGAAAACAGGCACAGAGAGGAGAGAGGAGAGTGCATAGTGAATGCTCTATCAACATTCTATAAATGGGTAAAAAATAATGACCTCTGACTTCTTTGTGGTTCTTAACCCATGCTACCGCAAGATTGGTTATAAGGTCCATATCACACTGTGATATGAAAGTATTAATTGAATAGGGGCAGTCAGAATGTCTATGTGAATAATGACTTAGAAATAATATTCTGCTTGGTTCAACAATGGAATAGTGTTTTGGTCAGCCAAAGGCGTGCCTTTTGAAATATACCAAAGATTGGTCAGTCTTTATAAAGGGTATTTATTTGGGGTAGAAGCTTACAGTTACCAGGCCACAAAGCATAAATTTCTTCCCATACCAGAGTCCATGCCCTGGAGCAAGATGGCTGCCGACGTCTCCAGGGTTCAGGCTTCTGGATTCCTTTGTTCCC
>PVKH010026362.1:0-13234 GCA_004027955.1 Chaetophractus vellerosus
GATTCCATCTGTTTGGTTTGTGCTGCTTGCCAATAATTTTGAACAGTTCCTGGTATACATTAGGCACTCAATACATATTCGCTGAATTAAGCCAATAGAGGATAGATGTCCTGGAATCTGAGAACACACAGAGCATGTGATTAAAACCAACCTAACAATTGATAGTGAGTGATGGAAAATGATGCCATATCAGGCCGGCATCAAACTATATCTGAAGTTAGACCTCTCTTTTTACTTTTCAATTTTTGAGCCAATAAATTCCTTATAACTTTCTTTTCTTTAATTTTGCTTACATGAGTTTTTGGTGGTTTTTCTATAACTTTCTTCCAGAAAAAATCCAAACAATACTCTTTATTGATATTTTATTAATATTAGTTTCATTTTCTATTCATAAAGTGATAACACCCTCTGTATTATGTGTATGCCAGTAAAGACAATATTATGATGTTCATATTTTATCATTATCACAAATTGGAATTTGAAGTTGTCAGAAAATTGCCATGTCTACTGAGAAATTAAATTGAAAAATCAATTCTAAGGGACAAGAATAGTGGGGTATAAAGAGGCATGGGATTTTGATTTTGGAGTAATGAAAACGTGAAATTAACTGAAATGAGGTAAGCATAACTCTGATGAAAATGAGAGCCACTGACTGTACACTTTGAATGGATTATTCAAACCATGGGACTGTATAACACAGGGAATCCAGTGTTGGAAGAAGGAATGTGATCAACAGAACAAGTATGAGAATATTTTCTCATATATGAACTATAACAAATATATAATACTATTACAGGGTGTTAATATTTAAGAGGTTTGGGGGTAAAATACATCAAATTTAAGATATGGGTTATAGTTAGTTCATAGTTAGTAACAAACGTTTAACAATAGTGCAAGATATTGGTGGTGGGGTGATGTATGAGAGCTCTGTATAATAATATGCATGTTTGAATAAGTTCAAAACTTTTACTATACACTTATTGTTCATGAATGTTAGTGTGTGTATGATATACATCAGTAAAATTTTACTGAAATGCCAGTTGGTAAATATGTTATTAAATAAGTTATTATTTATTTTTATTTCTGCCTTACTGCTTAAAGGGGTGAAACTATTATAAGGACTTAATTGTATATGTGTATGGTTGTGTTCTGCTAATAAAAAGAGTGGTATGGTTCATTTGAGAAGGTGAAAGGAAGCATATGAAAGGACAAAAGGATTTCACAGTTTCAGATTTGAGTACTATAACTTAATTCTTCACAGAAAAATGCCATATACAACTAAATTGAATATCTGAAAGATATATGAAATAACAAAATTGAATATGATATAACAGCCAACAGGAAGAAGTGCTATTTAGTCTGGACCTTTTGAAATAAGCACATTTTCACAAGGTAGAGATGAAGCATGAGGGCACAGGCAAAATGGTAAGGAAAGAAAATAGATTGTGTTCAAGAAATACAGTGTGACTTATTGGCATGTTTAGAAGGTGATAAAAGATAATTTGGAGTCAGATTTTAGGGTGGTTTGACAGCTATGCAATGAGTTTGAAATATATTCTTCAGGCAATGGGGAACTCTCAGAAGGCTGTGAATGTGGGAAGGCTCACTCCAACATATAATATAGAGGATAGCATGATTGCAAATGGGTGGGATAGATTGGAGAAAGAATATATAGGAGCAGATATTGGGTAATTTAATCTGATCTCTAGCTTTAGCCCTAGAATGGAAGAAAAGGGATATTTTCCAGTTTTATCTATCTAGTATAGTCAGTTCACATATTAGATATTTAGAACATCTTACAATCCCTTAATTTTGCCATGTTTCCTCATACAGCCTTGTCTATTTAAATGTTTTTTTTCACAGTATTTGAAAAGAGAAAGTATTTTTCTCTATACACCTTATGATCTTCTGTTTATTATCTAACACAGCACAGTTGTCATCTCCGAGAGGGCATTCTCTCCCTTTCCACACTATTAGACACACTCCTATGCTTCCTAGAATAGTATAACACAAAGCAAACATATAATTTGAATTTAATTTCCAAAGAAAATCAATATTACTCAGAAACAGAAACACACTGTAATTCATACCACCAACTCACTTAAGAAGATTGTATTGTGAAATTAATTAGAAAGTTCATCAGAATATAATGTCTATGAAAATAGCATTAAAGTAGTTTACTATACATAAGGAAGAGAAAAAGAAACTGTTCATGCCTGCAAAAAATGACTATTTTCTGTATTTTTGTACTTTGGAGGTTATTTTTTTATCTCTGTAGTTTTGTCATTCTGTCAATTCTTTCTTGAAGATATACCTTGGCTTCTTCACTTCTTCTCTGTGAACTCTATATTTAGTTCTTCAACAACTGGGTTGCCCCATTAAACTGATCTCCCATTTCTTTATCCCAATCCCATTTCCTAATACAGTGATTTACTGCCAGCCATATATACCTGTCTGCTTTTATCCTTGCCTTTATCCCAACATATAATACCCTGGTCCTCCTTGTTTCAGTTAGAGTAAAAACTAAACTTTCATAAGAGACTCAAGATATAGTGGTTAAAAATGTAAGAATGTTAATTCATTTGCATGTACCTTCCCTGGGTGAATGACTGGCTGGAAGATTGTACTCCTTATGGACATTCAGTAATTCAAATGTCTTCAATAATCTAGCTTCATCAACACCTAGGTCCTGGTCTTCACCTATCTGATCAAAGTTGGGGCATAGGAACATCATTTTCACAGCAATCAAAAAGGGAAAACCAGGGAAATTGCCAATCCCAAAGAATGTGAGCTTCTTCTATTATATGTCCACCATTACCCAATTCTCTCACTGGTTGTCTTTGTTTTCAATTTAAACTAACAGAAATTTTCATTTATAATTTCAGTATGACATTGTGTGGTTTTCACTTTTGGTATGAATCATCACTTGCATGCCAAGCTCTTTGCTCCTAACCCCTTTTGCTTAGGAAAATCAATATAGTAACAATATTTTGCTAATGAGACTATAAATACAAACAAACATAAATAAGGGACTTGACATTGAGCAGCTGTAATTTGTTATAATCTGTATTTTAAATGGTCAGTGATATACTTGTTATTTTTTGGCATAGTTACTGAAAATGTGAAAGAATAAATGTTTTTAAATTATTTTTTTTTATTATTTTTAAAGATGCTTTAGATTATTTAAGTGATACACTAAAAAAAACATAAGGGATTCCCATATGCCCCACTCCCTGCCCCTCCCACAGTTTCCCACATTAACAACATCCTTCATTAGTGTGGTACATTTGTTACAATTTGAACCCATATTGAAGCATTGCTGCTAATCATGGACTATAGTTTACGTTATAGTTTACACTCACGCAATTTTGTAAGTTATGACTAAATATATGATAGCCTTTATCTGTCACTGCAATGTCATGAAGGACAACTCCAGTGTCCCAAAAATGCCCCCATATTTCACTTATTCTTCCCCCTCTCATCCCCCACAATCTCTGGTGGCCTCTGCCTTTACATCAATGATAAGAGTTCTACTATTGCTAGAATAATAATGGCTATAGTAGAATAATAATAAGTCTACTTTAGTCCATTGTTCATTCCCCAGTCTTGAGGATTTGGGGATGATGATGACAACTTTGTTTCTAATTGAGAGAGGGCTTAGATTCCATGGGGCAGATGGATGGAGCTATCTTATGTGTAGTTACAGATACTCTGTTTTCCTTGGGATGGGCATTGTTCATCATCATCTCCTTGTTAGTTGTCCTGGGTGAGTCCAGTGAACTGGAGAGCAGGTGTTGCAAATCTGTAGACATTCAGGGCCCAACTGGCACATGGGCAGCCCAAAGATTTAAGTCTCTTGGACATACACCTAACAACTCTAGTACTAAATATAGGTTCAAATAAATGGGGCTGAAGAGTCATGTGTAGATAACTTATAAATGAGTCTAAGTCTGTTACACTGGGGAGCTTAAATATTTAAAAGTCTTATAGAGAAACTCAAGACTCATGAACATGTATCTACAAATCCTAGAATATAATATGGTCATTTCTAGATAGATATTCTATTCCCTAAGTGTCTATTGTATAATAAAAGACATACATAAAAAGTGAGGGGGGAATTGTGGGAAGATGGCATGCGACTAGGCAGGCAGGGCTCAATTCTCTCAGAAAAACAACAGGGACATGGAGTGGCAAGATGGCATCAGTTTAGGTGGGCACTCACCATCTCTCTTTCAGAGGACAGCTGATTGGGGACAGGATCCTGCCCTAGTGGGTTGTTCTGGGAGTCCAAGGAGTGGGAGCCTTTGGGACATCAATCTGGAGGGAGTTGGACAGGGAGGTGGATTGCTCAAGATAAAACCATGAGTTTTTCCCAAGCTGGAAATCATGGATGCAGAGAGCTAAGCCCCACCCACAAGGCAAAGGGCTAGGGTGAACCCCAACCCCCGCCGGCACCCCAGTGAGAGGGAGCATTCTCTGAGAGTGGGAGGGTTCTGTCAGAGGGTAGAGAAGGGTTTCCTTTCTGTGGGTTTGGTTGCCTGGACCCCCTTGGAGGTTTGGGAAGCACACCAACTGGCTTGAAGTGGCACTGGGCTGAGGGGAGAGGTGAATCTGCTGAGGAAGCCTGATTTACCTAGCTGCCCTGGGATATGGAGGCTTGGCTTGGGAGAGGGTGGACTCAGCCAATTTTATGGTTCTGCACTGAGGACGATCAGAGTTTCAGTTCCCCCGGGGGGATCAGGCAGTGGGAAGTGTTTAAGTTTCCATGAGCCTGTTTGGGGTCCCTTGAGAGGAAGGGGTAGTCTAGAAGAGGCTTGTAAATCATTTTGGTGCAGTGAACGTGATTGTCTGGACCACCTTAGAGCTTTGGGGAGCATACCAGCTGCCTTGAAGTGGTACCAGGCTGAGGGGAGAGGTAAATCTGCTGAGGAAGCCTGATTTACCTATCTGCCCTGGGATAAAGAGGCTTGGCTTGAGAGAGGGCAGACTCAGCAAATTTAATAGTTCTGCACTGAGCACTATCATAATTTCAACTCCCCTAGGGGAGTCAGGCAGTGGGTAGTGCTTAATAAGCTTCCACAAACCTATTTAGGGTCCCCTGGGAGGAGGCGGTACTCTAGAAGAGGCTTGTAAACCATTTAAGTGAGGTGAAAGCAGTCATCAGGATCCCATTTGAATTTCAAAAGGGAACTCGACCTGACCAGGAGAGGGGAGGGGGGATCTGCTCAGACAGTCTGCTGAATCCTGCTGCCACAGGAGAGTAAAACCTTCGCAGGATAAAATGACTAAATAGCTTTCTGAAGAGCTAACTGACCCAAATAGTAAGTTAGCTCAGTGGAGGAATTTCTGTCTTGATTATATGAGGTCCCTAGTTCATTTCCTGGCTCCTCTAAAAGTAGTGATTCACTGGGATATCTAACATCCAGCTGATAACGTAGGATAGGGAAAACATAGACATTATCGTTGTACTAGCTTCTTTTGGGTCCCTTATTTCTCCAAAAAAAAAAAAAAAGTTTACTTAAAAAGAGAATTTAACTTAGTTTACTTGCTAAAATCTGCCTCAAAACCTGCAGAGAGAAGCCTGCAGGGTAATTGATTGATGAACACAGGCAGACTGAGAGGCTCCACAAGGGCCAAAGAAGGAACACTGTTCTTCTTAGCTTTGTTTGACTACTTGCTTGTGTGTTTGTTTGATTTTTCTTTGTTTGCTTCTTGCTTTTCTTTCCTCTTTCCTCCCCCACCCTTTCTTAAATTAGGTGCTGCTAGCTTGCTTCTTCTTTGCTGTGCTTCTTTTTCCTTGATTTCCCATTTTCTGTGTATATTGATTTTGTCCACCAATGCTATCTCTTTTCCTTCCTTCATCTTTCTATCTTCTGCTTTCTGTTGTGGATCTTACAGTCCATGTTTTTCATTAGTCCTCAATGTCACTGGTTTTGATTTCTATCTTGTTCGTTCTGTTTTCTTTCCTTTTTTTAAACTTTTTCCTTTCATCCTTTTCGTTATTCTTTCTCTCTCTCCTCATCATTTTGGCCTTTTAAATCATTCTATATAATTTTCTCTATTTGGTTTCCCGTTGCATTGTAGGTACTCCACTTTTTTTCCCTATTACTCTACACTGCCTACATGAGTTAAATATTCATTTTACTAAGTCTTATATGGCCACTCTTCTAACTTTTAGTATTATTACTATTATCCTTTTTCCTTTATTACCTCTTTTGATTCCTCTGGCCTTAATCTTTTTCCTTCAAGGGACCATAGAAAACAACAAGGAAATAGAACAAGAGAACAAAGTGTCAAAGAGAAAACAACACACACACAGAACCACCAGCTAAATAAAACTCTAGAGCAGAGAGAGAAGCTAATCAGCTGAATAAACCCATCAAGATAAAATGATGACCAGAGGGCAACAAAAAATTACAAAACACACTGAGAAACAGGAAGACATTGACCAGTCCAATGAGCAAACTAAAATCCAGGAAGAGATGCAGAACATTGAACAACTAATCAAAGTTGCCCAAACAAATATAATGGGCCAACTTAATGAAGTGAAGGAATAGATTTAAGATATTAAGAAGACACTGGGAGAACATACTGAAGAAATTGCAAACATACGTAAAAAGATAACGGATATCATGGGGATGAATGGCACAACCCAAGAATTCAAAAAGACTCTGGAATCACATAATAGAAGATTTGAGGAGGCAGAAGAAAGAATTAATGATGTGGAAGACAGTACATCTGAAATAAAAAAGATAGTAGAACAGATAGATAAAAAGATAGAAAAAAGTCCAGCAGGGACTTAGGGATTTAACTGACAACACAAAAGGCACAAATATGCACATTATAGGCATCCCAGAAGGAGAAGAGAAGGGAAAGGGAACAGAAGGAGTGTTGAAGGAAATAATGGCTGAAATGTCCCAACCCTATTGAGGAAAATGGATGTACATTTCCAGGAAGCACAGCACACCCCAAGCAGTATAAATGCCTACAGGCCTACTCTAAGACATGTATTTGTCAAAATGTCTAATGCTCAAGACAAAGAGAAAATACTCAAGGCAGCAAGAGAAAAGAGAACCATCACATACAAGGGAAGCACAATAATATCAAGTGCTGATTTCTCAGCTGAAACCATGGAGGCAAGAAGACAGTGTTATGACATAGTCAAGGTAATAAAAGATAATAACTTCCAGTCACGAATTTTCTATGCAGCAAAGCTGACATTCAAAAATGATGGAGAGTTCAGAATATTTACAGATTAACAGCAATTATGAGAGTATGCTAATAAGAAACCTGCACTTCAAGATATTCTAAAGGAAGTTCCACAGGATGAAAAGAAAAAACAGGTGAGAGAGAGAGTTGGAGGAGAGTGTAAAAACAACTGAAAAGACAAAAGGAAAAATAAAAACAAGATATGACACACATAAACCCAAAGAAAATATGGCTGATGTAAGAAATTCCTTGAGAGTAATAACACTGAATGTTAATGGATTAAGCTCATCAGTCAAGAGACACAGATTGGCAGAATGGATAAGGAAATATGATCCATCTATATGTTGTCTAGAAGAACCCACCTTAGACCCAGGGATTCAAGGAGGCTGAAAGTGAATGGCTAGAAAACAATTTAACAAGCAAACAATAACCAAAACTGGGCAGGAGTAGCTATCCTAATATCGGGCAAAATAGACTTTAAATGCAAAATTATTGTAAGAGACACTATATATATTAGTAAAAGGGAGTAATCTTTCAAGAAGAGAGAACAATCATAAACATTTATGTGCCTAATCAGGGCACCTCAAAATACATGAGGCAAACACTGGAAAAACTAAGTGGAGACAAAAATGCCTCTACAATTATAGTAGGGGACTTTAATACACCATTATCATCATTATACAGAACAACTATACAGAAAATCAATAAACAAAGACTCTGAATAATACATTAGAGGAGCTGGACCTAATAGACATATACAGAACACTGCACCCAAATACCGCAGTATATACATTCTTCTCGAGTGCACATGGATAATACTCCAAGATCAACCACATGCTAGGCCACAGAACAACTCTCAATGAATTCAGAAAGATTGAGATTATACAAAGTAATTTCTCTGACAACAATGGAATGAAATTGGAATTCAGTAAGGGTCAGAGAACCAGATTAGGCACAAAGATGTGAAAGCTAAACAACACACTCTTAGACAAACAGTGAGTCAAGGAGGAAATCTCAAAAGAAATCAGTAACTACCTTGAAACGAATGAAGATGACAACATATCATATCAAAACCAATAGGATGTAGCCAAAGCTGTACTGAGAGGGAAATCCATAGCCATAAATGCATATATTAGAAAAGAAGAAAGAGATAAAATCAAAGACCTAACTGCAATCCTGGAGGAATTGGAAAAACAACAACAAACTAACCCCAAAGTAATTAGAAAGAAGGAAATAACAATGATTTGAACAGAACTAAATGAAATAAAAAATAAGAAAGCAGTAGAAAAAATAAACAAAACCAAAACCTGGTTCTTTGAGAAGATCAATAAAATTGGCAAACTCTTAGCCAGACTAACAAAGAAAAAGAGAGAACAGATGTACATACATGCAATAAGGAATGAGGAAGGACTATCATAACTGACCCCACAGAAATAAAGATTATCATAAGAGGATACTTTGAAAAATTATATGCCAACAAGAATGATAATTTAGAGGAATTGGACAAATTCCTAGAAACTCACATGCAGCCTACATTTACAAAAGAATAAGTTGATGAACTCAACAGTCCAATTACAAGTAAAGAGGTAGACTCAGTCATCAAAAACCTCCCAAATAATAACAGGCCAGGACCAGATGGCTTCACAGGTGACTTCTACCAAACATTCTGGAGAGCTAACACTCATCCTGCTTAAGCTCTTCCAAAGAATAGAAGTAGAAAGAACATTGCCTAACTGATTCTATGATGCCAAATTACCCTAATACCAAATCCAAACAAAGATAACACAAGAAAGGAAAATTACAGAACAATCTCTCTAATGAACCCAGATGCTAAAATCCTCAACAAAATACTTGCCAATTGCATTCAACAACCTATCAAAAGAATTATATACCATGACCAAGTGGCTTTCATCCCGGGTATGCAAGAATGGTTCAACATAAGAAAATCAATCAATGTAATACACCACATAAACAGACTGAAAGAAAAAAATCACATGATCATCTCTATAGATGCAGAAAAATCATTTGACAAAATACACCACCCTTTCCTGATAAAAACACTGCAAAAAATAGGAATGGAAGGAAACTTAATGAACACGATAAAGGGTATATATGAAAAACCCAAAGCTAACATCACCTTCAATGGTGAAATCCTAAAAGTCTTCCCTCTGCTATCGGAAACAAGACAAGGATGTCCACTATCACTGCTCCTACTTAACATTGTCTTAGAAGTACTTGCTCAAGCACTGAAGCCAAAAAAAGATATGAAAGGCACCCAAATTGGAAAAGAAGAAGTAAAAATTTCATTATTTGCAGACGACATGATCCTATATGTAGAAAACCCTGAGAAATCTACAACAAATCTTCTAGAACTTATAAAGGAGTTCAGTAAACTCGCAGGGTAAAGGTCAATGCTCAAAAATTAGTAGCATTTCTGTACACCAACAACTAGCAATCTGAGCAGGAAATCAAGAAAAAAATACCATTTACAAGAGTAACTAAAAGAATCAAATACCTAGGAATAAATTTCACTAAAGATGTATGGACTTATATACAGAAAACTACACAACACTGTTAAAGGAAATCAAAGAAGACTTAAATAAATGGAAGAATATTCCCTGTTCATAGGTAGGAAGACTAAACATCATTAAGATGTCTATCCTACCCAAACTAATCTACAGATTTAATGCAATCCCAATAAAAATCAACACTGTATTTTTTAAGGAATTGGAAAAACTAACTACAAAATTTATTTGGAAGTGTAAGAGGCCTCGGATCACCAAAAATATATTGAAAAAGAAAAGTGAAGTTGCAGGTATCACACTACCTTACTTTAAAACACACTACAAAGCTACAATGGTCAAAACTGCATGGTATTGGCACCAGGATAGACATAGTGACAAATGGAACCAAATTGAGAGTTCTGATATAAATCCTTGCATATACAGTCATGTGATATTTGACAAGGCCACTAAGCCCACTCAGTTAGGAGAGAATGGCCTCTTCAACAAGTGATGCTTGGAGAATTGAATATCCATATCCAAAATAATGAGAAAGCAACACCATTTCACACCTTATACAAAAATCAACTCAAGATGGATCAAAGAGCCAAGACCATAAAGACCTTGGAAGATAATGTAGGGAAGCATCTACAGGACATTGTAATAGGAAATGGTTTCATGAACTTCACACCCAAAGCTCGAGCAGCAAAAGAAAAAAGAGATAAATGAGATCTCTCAAAATTAAAAGCTTTTGCACCTCAAAAGTCTTTATCAAGGAAATTAAAAGGCAGCATACCCAATGGGAGAAGATATTTGGCAACCATATATCTGGTTGGAGCCTAATATACTGCACATATAAAGAAATCCTACACCTCAAAAATAAAATAGACAAACAACCCATTTTAAAAATGGGCAAGTGACCTGAAAAGACACTTCTCCAAGGAAGAAATAAAAAGCACATGAAAAAATGCTCACCATCACTAGCTATTAGGGAAATGCAAATCAAAACTACAGTGAGATACCATCTTACACCCATTAGAATGGCAGCTCTTAAAAAAACTGCAGACTATAAGTGTTGGAGAGGATGTGGAGTTGTGGGAACCTTCATCCCCTGCTGGTGAGATTGTGGAATGGTCCAGCCACTGTGGAGGACAGTTTGGCAGTTCCTCAAAAAAGTAGCTATATATCTTCCATATGATCCAGCAATTCCACTGCTGGGTATATACACAGAAGAATTGAAAGCAAAGACACAAAGAGATATATGCACACCAATGTTCACGGCGGCATTGTTCACTATTGCCAAAAGTTGGAATCAACCCAGGTGCCCATCAACAGATGAATGGATAATACATACATACAATGAATATTACTCAGCTGTAAGAAGGAATAAAGTGCTAACACACGGGATAACATGGATGAATCTTAAAGACCTTATGTTGAGTGAAGCCAGCCAGACATTGAAGGATGAACAGTACATGACCTCACTGATATGAATTAAGGAAATTGAGCAGGCTCAGAGAGCTATTGTCTGAAAGATAGCTTTACAAGAAAGAGTAAGAGAAGAGAAAGTTGTGAGTCATCACCCATACTGATGTAATCTATGGTGAAGTGATAGAGTGTAGTTGAGTAATAAAGGGATAGGACAGGTGGTTAGTGATATTATTGGGTTTTGTGGTGCAGGTTTGACAGGTGGGTAGATTGGGAAGGGTGGGTTAGAATACCCAGAATACTGGGGAGAGAGATGGGAGAGGGGCCAGTTGAACACTTGGGATTTGGGGTATGAGGTTGAAAGTACAGAGATGGGAATGCTCTTATGGCAATGTGACAAGGAAGGGTCACTGGTTTAGGGTGTTGGTTGTGGGGGCATTCGGGACACGGCGCACCTGGAGCAGGCTTCTAGGGAGTGTGTGAGTGTTCATCCTGCCATAATGTGTTGTATCAGTGGGTGAAGACCCACATAATGTGTGGGAAGGAGATGGAATATCATCTTTGGGAGGACCGATTCATTCAGAAATAGACAGGCAGGGGTGTCTCAAGAGCAAAGGCAGTTCCTAATAGGGGAGGAAAAACCAGTGTGTCAAGACCTCTTGTTGCATGTAACTATGAATCTTGTCATCCAATGAGTCAAGCCAGGGGTTTGTTGTGTGCCCCAGGGGGATGGAGAGGGAGGAACAGAATAGATCAAATAAGAGGTATTTAGTGGTCAGTGGAAATGTTTTTCATTACCTTACAGTGATGGACACAGGACATGGTAAATATCATCAAAATTTATAAAAGTGTACAGTCTAAAATTTAAACCATACTCTAAAACATTGACTGTTTAGTAGCTATGTTTCACTATCTGTATATCAGTTACAACAATGCTACCTTCCACATATAAAAAGGCTTTAATATGGTGTGAGGAAAGGGGGGAGGAGGTTGGGTATATGAGAATCTCTTGTATACTGTGTGTGACTTTGTTGTGACCTAAAACTTCTTTGAAAACAAAATGAAAAATAGTGAGACACTGGGGAGTGAAAGTGGGAATGTGCCATGGTACAGACTGGACACCAGATATTGCACTGATAAAAGGCAAAATGTCAAAAAAATTTAAAAATTTTTTTTTCATTTTTTGATTATCCCAATATTTTAATTTAATTTTATTTTTAATCTTTTTTAAAGTTTTCATGTATTTTATCTCCTACATTTAAATTTATCAATATTATTTCATTTTCCTATTAATTGTATCTGGCTATTGTATTGGCTTCATCTTTAAGGAAGCTTTGAATAACAGAAGGGTTACAATTGGAGTGGAAGAGGATCATTGGTGCGGGGAGTCAGGGATGTGGGGTGCATGGGAGGAAGTTAACCTGAACATACATACAAGGTATAAAAAATTGTTCACATGTTCACAGCACATGGTCACAGTGGGTGGAGAATCACTCAATAAGTGGGAGAATACTGAATTCCCATCCTAGAGAGATCTGCCACATTCTCCAAGGGAGCAGCAACAGTCACCCAAGTTCAGGGGCAGTGTCTGGCAAAGGAGGATGATCCACTGATAGGTCCTTGTTATAGATGACTAGCCTTACAAGTCTTTGCCCTTGAAATTGAAACTTAGCCTATTGTTATGGGGTGTCTAATGTGTGCCTCCTGAGAGCCTCCTTGTTGCTCAAATATGGCCTCTCTCTAAGCCAAACTCAGTATATGAATACATTACCTTCCTCCCAGCATGGGGCATCACTCCCAGGGATGAGCCTCCATGGCACTGAGGGATTACTACCAAGTGCCAACTGGCAATACTCCTGGAAAAAGACCTCAAATAACAGGGGGAAAAGAAAAGACAAATGAGATCATATGGCTAAGAGACTTCAAAGTGAGTTGGGAGGTCATCCCAGAGGTAATGCTTATGCACATCTCAGTAAGACCTCATAGACTTCCAAAGTGGATATCACCACAAATAGTGGGGCATCTGAGAGCTCTGGAGGCACTCAGGCCCCATGTCAGTGTGGATAGCTCCAGAGTTTGGTGACTTATCAGTTGGC
>PVKH010026363.1:0-13246 GCA_004027955.1 Chaetophractus vellerosus
CGCCGGTGCTGAAACAGCAACAGCTTAAACTGCAAATTGACCTCCCTCACGGGGGCCAGGGCAGCCCGCGAAAAAAGCCCGCGCGCGCCAAAAGGCTCTAGCTATCCCATTGGTCACCTGTCCTAGCAGCAACAGGAACCAATCCAGAACTGTCACCGGCCTTTGCTAACCACTCCCCCAACTGTTAGGTTATATATTCTGTACCCTTTCAATAAACGTTTGCAGCTTGATCAGACCTACTGTCTTGCTGTCGTTCCTTGTTGTCTCCCTGTCCCATACCATTCTCTTTCTCACAGGTCTGGAGGCCCCAGTTGATTGTCCCGCTGGACGGGACAATACCACAACAGTGCAAAATGTGAATGATAGGGAAAACTGTGTATACATTTTGTTGTGTATCAGTAGTTCAATATTTTTTAATAGCTGAATAGAATTCAATTTTTTGAATGTATCACGGTAGGTTTATCCATTTCCCGTTTGAGGGACATTTGAGTTGTTTCCAACTTTGGGTAATTGTGAAGGAAGCCACTCTATATATGTGCATGCAGGTTTTTGTTTAAGTTTTATTTCACTTGGGTAAATATCTAAAAGTGGTTGGATAGGTTGAATGATAAATGTAGGCTTGACTTTATAAGAAACTGCTAAACTGTTTTCCAAAATGGCTGTGCCATTTCACATTCCCACCAGCAATTTATGAGAGTTCCAGATGTGGAATAATGCAAGGTAATTCAGGATAATGTTACCCTCATAAAAGGAGCTGAGAAGTGTTCCCTCGTCTTATATTTTCTGGAAGAGATTATATAGAATTGGTATTATCTCTTCCTTAAATGTTTGGTAGACTATGCTGGTGAAGCAATCTGGGTCAGGTTTTTGTTGTTGTTGTCATTTTGAAAAGGCTTTAAACTATATATTCAATTTCTTACATAGATTATTCCACGTTCAGTGAGTTTTAGCAGTTTGTGTCTTTCAACAAGTGTGTTCATTTCACATCAGTCAAGGTTTCTCAGTCTTGACACTATTGACATTTTGGGCTAGATAATTCTTTGTTGAGGGGGGCTGTTCTAGCAATGTAGGACGTTTAGCAGCCACCAGATGTCAGAAGCAGATTCCCCCCTCCAGGTGTGATGATTCTTCATGTCTCCAGACATTGACAAATGTCCCGTGGAGGGAAAAATCACCTCCAATTCAGAATCTCTGAGCTTAGTTTTCCAACCTATGGGTATGGAGTTTTTCATAATATTCCCATATTACCCTTTTAATATTTGTAGTGATGTAGCCTCTTCAATTACTGATATTTGTAATTTGTGGCTTCTCTAGTCTTACTCGATTTTAATAGAGGTTTATGCATTTTGTTGAGCTTTTAAAAGAAGCAGTTTTGGTCTCACTAAATTTATCTAATATTTTTCTATTTTTATTTCATTGATTTCTGCTATGATCTTTATTACTTCCTTTTTTCTGGTTACTTTGGGTTTAAATTCCTTTTCTTTTTCTAGTTATATAAGGTGAAATCTTAGTGTGTTGATATGAGGACTTCTTTTCAAATTCAAGCATTTTTAATACTATGAATTTCCCTGTAAGTGCTGCTTTAGGTACCTCCCACAAATTTTGACATGTTCTGTTTTCATTCTCATTCAATTCAAAACATTTTCTAATTTGCTTCTGCTTTGACCCAGAGACTATTTAGAAGAGTGTTAATTTCCAACTACTTGACGATTTTCTGGATATCTTTCTGTTATTTTGATTTCTAATTCAATTACATTGTTGTCTGAAAAAATACTTTGTATGCATTCAATACTGTTAAGCTTGTTATATGGCCCAGTATATGACCTTTCAGTGAATGTTTCATGTGCCCGTGAAAGAACGTGTATTCTCCTGTTGCTGAGTGGAGTGTTCCACAAATGTCTATTAGGTCAAATTGATAGTGTTTTTCAAGTTTTCTATTTCTTTAATGATTTTCTTTACTCTTGTCCTATCAAACCCTGATAGATGAGTGTTGGCATCTCCAATTATAATTGTGGAGTTGTCTGCTTCTCCATTCAATTCTGTTTTTACTTCATATATTTTGAAACTACCTTATCAGATGCATGCATTTTGGATTATTGGATTATAATAATTTTTGTGAATTGATTACTCTATGAACTATCTCACTTTACCTTGGTAATATTCCTTGATATGAAGCAATTTTGATATTAATATAGCCACTCTAGATTTCTTTGGAGTAGTGTATTCACAGCATATATTTTGCCATACTTTTACCTATATCTTTAGATTTAAAGTGAATTTCTCATACATAGCAAAAAATTGGGGTTTTTTACCCCATCAAATCTTTAGTTGGTGTGTTTTTCCCATTTTATATCCACTATTGGCTCATTATTTGTACTTTTTAAAAATAATTTAGGTGGTTTCCCTAGGGTTTATAAAATACATATTTAATTATTTGCAGTCTACCTTTAAAATACTGCTTCACATGTCATTTAAGAGCTTTACAACAATCTTCTCTCAATTCTTTCCTCTTATCCTTTGTACTATGTTTTACATTTCACTTTTACATATGCTATTAATACCCAAAATATTGTTCCATTTGTGGTTTTGACATTATCTTTTAGAGCAATTAAAAATAGGTAAAATGAATTTTATATTTATCTTTATGCCATTTCCAGCATGCCTGATGTCTTTTTTATTAGTTCGTTTTTCTGTTTATATACTCCTTTGTTTATATACTCCTTCAGCATTTCTTATAGTGCAAATCTGCTATCAATGAATTCATTATTTTTGTTTAAAAATGTTTCTGATTCTATTTATCCTTTTTTTGAAAGGTATTTTCACTAGATATGAAATTTTTTTTTTTTAAAGATTTATTTATTTTATTACATATCTCCCCTCCCCCCGCTGCGGCGACGCGCCGAGAGTGGTCATTGTGCAGGCGTGGCTTTCCCCGCTTGTGGGCGGTCTCTGCTTCCGTTCATGGGCTGGCTTTCAGTTCGCGGGTGGCTGGCTGCGCTCCATCCGCGGGTGACCTGCCCTGCCCGTGGCGGCTCTTGCCCTGTCTGTGGCAGCTTCTTGCCCTGTCCACGGCAGCTCCGGCCCGCCCATGGTGGCTTGCCAATCTCAAGGCGGTCTGCCCGCTAGGAGAGGTCCCCGGGCATCGAACCCGGGGCCTCCCATGTGGTATGCCGGTGCCCTATCCACTGGGCTATCGAGCCGGCCCCTAGATATGAAATTTTGCATTGACATTTTTTTTTCTTTTGGCACTTCAAAAAATGCTACTCCATTTTCTTCTGGCCTGATAATATATTTGGTGTAATTCTTATCTTTTTTTCCTCTGCATTTATTGTGTATTTTTTCCATACTCACTGTCTAAGTTTTTGTCATTATTTTTGGCTTTTAGCAGTTTGAATTTGATGTATCTATGTGTGTGTCTGTTTGGCATTTAACCTGCTTGGTGTTCTATGAATATCCTAGATCTGTGGTTTGGTGTCTTCCATTATGTTTGGAAAAACCTCAATCATCATCTCTTCAAATAGTTCTTCTGCCCTATATCCTATTTTCTCTTTCAGATTACAATTGCATATATGTTAATTTAGTATTTTTCACAGCCTTCAGATGCTTGTCTCTGGATTTCAGTTTGATTAATTTCTACTGACTTTTATTTCACTGAAACTTTCCATGAGTGTGACAAGTCTAACAAGAGCTTATCAAAGTAATCTTCATCTCTATTATAAAGTTTTTCTTATTTGCAGAATTTCCACTTGATTCTTTCTTATAATTTCCACTTCTGCAGAAATTTCCCACCTTATCATGCATGTTGTTCTCCTTTTCTACCAGAGCCTTAACCATATTCATAATAGTTATTTTAAATTCTATTTTTAATAGTTCCAACATTCTGTGTCATATTTGTTTTTGATATCTTTGGTTGTTTTTCCGTTTTACAGTGCGTTGCATTCTTTCTTGCTTTATTTTGTGCCTTGTAATTTTTCACTTAAATTTCAACATCTTATGCCCACAGACACTGAGGCAAATAGTATTTAAGCCTGGAAATGGACTTTTTTTTTTTTTTTTTTTGCTAGGACTTTAGTTTGCAAGGTTGAATCATACTAGTCAGGTGTGGAGATGGGTTTGGATTTTCTCTTTGCTATAATTACACTTCAGTCACCAAAGAGTTCAAATTTCTCTAGTATTTCTTTGTGTTTAGGCTGGGCATTGGTTTGGCAAAGGATTTCTCAATGTCCATTCCACACTCATCTTTAGGTCTTTGCTTTGCATCTGTGCCTCAGAGAAGATCTCTTTCTCCATGTTCTTGATCTTCCCCCAACAACAGAATATTGATTGTAACTTGACACTTGCAAGACTGATGGTGGGGGCAGTGGCAGTGCATGCTTTGTCCTTCTGGTTCAGCCCCAGACAAAGCAGAAATTATGTGTGTGGGTCCCCAGGTTGGGACCTTCTTAGTGATCCTGCTCCCTCCTCTACGGTCAGGGATCTCTAATGAACTAGGCCCAGAATGTACTTCTGCCTATTCCTCTGTTAGGTTTTTGTTGTCGTAATTTTTTCTACTGTATCCTTCCTCAGCTTCAAAGAATCTTCACTTATTCCAGAGAGCAACAAGGTTAGCTACCTTTTCCCCCAGGCCTGCAGCATGAGGGAGGCTTTTTCTAGTCTCTTGTCTTGCCTCCAGCACATTGTGACATCACAGAGAAGATTTTGCACGTGAGTGTGAATTCCCTTGTGGTTCCCGGAGGTTCTGTATTTCCTTGCTAGCTCACAGCTTGCCTTTGCTGACTTCCTAAAGGCTTGTTTGGCTTCTGACATCTGTCATAGTTAAGCAGTGCTCACACCCCATCTCTCCTTGGGTGTACCTACCTCAACTTTAGACTTCAGTTACTGCAGTTCCCTGAGTTCAAGATGGCTTCAGAAAAGTTGTGTTTTGATGATGTCATCAGTGTGGGAGTGACATACTTTCCAGCTTTCTACATGTACATCTAACAAAATTGTTTTGTAAAAACTTAAGTATTCAAATTAATATATACATCTGGTTAGAACATTAAATGGTGAATAAAAACTTAGAATAAAAGGAAATATTACTCTGGGTTACCTCTTATCATCCAAATACCTTAACCCATGGGAAAATATTTATTTTAACTCTTTCTGGTTTTATTTTATTATCTATTTTATTTCTTATATTGCATATATTCTATTAATGTAGGAATTTCTATATGTAGAATTATATAGACTTTATACTATATTGCCTATATTGATAAATGTGTGCATATATAGCTATTTCTTGTTTGATCAATTTAGATATTATCTATTGATTGCCTGATATTACAGATGAGGGCTTAGCACAATAATGCAATATCCTATCTCTCTTCCCTAGAATATAATTGCATTTCTATATTTAGTTTCTACATTGGTTATATTTGTATTTTTAAGTATTGTGTGCTTACTTCAACTTTATTTATCATTCCACTCACTACATATTTGCATTTGACTCCCCTGTTTACCTATAAGATTCTTATTACCTCTACTATTTTTCTGCTTTTCCACAATCCTTTCTATTTTCTTAATCTACTATCTGTACTAACCCCAATTTATTGCAATTAGTGTTTTTCTGGACCTCTTAAAATTAAGTCTTCCTTGCTTTATGGATAACTTGAATCAAATAACTTAGAAATTAATAAACAATGATTCCACTATTGCAACATTATTAAAAGCAGTATACCAGGCTCACATTTCATTTCTTCTGCAAGTTTTGTTTTATCCTGTTTTATATTTGCCTTTCTTTTCTTGCACCATCTGCCTTTAATGCAGCCTCATGTTCTTCCAGTGTCTGACAGTCAATATCAAGTTCCTGAATTCCTTTCTCCCGGAACTCTTAATTCTCTGGATCCACTGTTTGCTTTCTAGTGGTTTCCATGATTATTCTCCTGATTTGGAACTGCTCTTGATTTATTTTCCCATTTTGTTAAAGCACATCCTCAAATAATATTCCAAGTATATGGGTTGGGGAAGTAACCTAAGTCCTGCATGTCTGAAAACAAAAACAACAAATATATATATAGATACACCTTTGATAGTTTGGGTGAATTCTAGATTTAAAATAATATCCCCCCCCTTTTTTTTCAATTTGATTGAATCTTTATCTTAATAATTTGAAATCTTTTTTTTTTTGCTACAATGGTAAATTTTATATTATGAGTAGCTTACCACAATTTTTAAACATTTATTTATTTTTAAAATTTTTAATTTATTATTATTTTTTTAGGATACATCAATTACATAAATTTTCCACAAAAATCTTAGGGGTACCCATATGCCCCACCTCCCACACCTCCCACAACCTCCCACACCTCCCACAACCTCCCACATATACATCCTTCATCAGTGAGGCACATCACCTGCAATAGATATACACATTTTGGGGCTTTGCCACGAAGCATGGACCACAGTTCAGACTGTAGACCACCCTCTCTCCCACACAGTTCTGCATGATATATGATGATATAAAATGGCCTATATCCGCCATTGCAACGTCACTCAAGACAATTTCCAAGTCCCAAAAAAGCCTCTGTATTACAACTGCCCTTCCCTCTCCCTGCCCCCAATGTGTCCAGTGGCCCCTGGCTCCACATGATTTTGTAATTTCTTCCATTGCATGAATCACAATAAGTCTATAACAGAATACCAGTAAGTCCACTCTAGTCCATAGCTCTTCCCCCAATCCCGAGGAGTCTGGGATGGTGATGTCCCCTCCACCACCAAGTAAGAGGGGGCTTATATCCCATGGATATGATGGAAGAGATTATCCTGCCTGCAGCTGCAGACTCTCTCCATTCCCTGGGATAGCAGTTGTCCATCATCATCTCCCCACTAGGTGTCTTGGGTGAGTATAATATCCCTTTTGAATATTGAGGGCACTGCTTATGTCTTCCAGCAAAGTTGATAAGGAATCTTATGTCAGTGTAAAACATATTCCTTATAAACATTTTCCTTTTTTGAAGCTTTTGAGATCTTTCTGTTGTCTGTGGCATTCTTACATTCTACAGCCATCAGTTTAGTGAAGTTTTTATTCGTTATGTTGGATACATGTTTTTTTCTTTTTTAGAAAAAACTTTAATGATTTATCTTAAATTTTGGCAATTATTTTTTTTACATTTCTCAAGTAAATGTATTAGATACATATAAAATTTTTTTGAATCAAACAATATGTTACACAATATATTTGGTTCATAGTAACACATTCATACAGTATTTGTCCTTTTGTGTCTGGCTTAGCTATTATTTTTAATTTCTAAGAACTCTTTCTGGCCCCTATACTGTTCCTTCTCCATTGTACTATGTTCTTGTTTTGTAGCCCCAATATGCTCGTGATTCTTTTTGAGGATACTAATAAGGATTTTCTAAACTTTTTTTGTATTATCCCAGTTTCCTCTTGAGTCTTGATTTTTCTCTTTCAGGTTGCATGCTTTCACCAGAAGTCTATAATGTCTTAGTTATCTATTCTTACTTAAAGATGAGGCCATGAAAGAGCCAAGAAGAAACTTTATGCCCATGACTGGTGACTTTGCTACAGACTTATTAAATAAGAATCTATTGTACGATTCATAAATATAAGAATGTAGAGGTATTTACTCTGGAATATCAACACCCACATTTATGGGCCTTGTTCTCCTCAAAATTTTTAGAGTGGTCGTCTATTTTCCTCAAGGGAAGTGAGTCCCTAGCTAGCAGTCATTTCTCATGTACACTGGGAGTGGAGGTAGCTTGGCTAATCTTTTTTAAAAGATTCTATCTATCTATCTATCTATCTATCTATCTATCTATCTTATTTATTTATTTCTCCCCACCCTTCATTGTTTGCACTTGTTGTGTCTGTTCATCTTGTTTCTTTTAGGAGGCATGGAGAACCAAATCCGGGACCTCTGATGTGGGACAGAGGTGCCTAATCACTTGAGTCACCTCTGTTCCCCGCTTTGTTGTGTCTCTCATTATGTTTTTCTTCTTGTGCCTCTTGTTGTTTAGAAAAACATTTGTGTAAAACAAAGTTACAAGCAAAGAAGAAGGGAAGTGACATCCTGTGGAACTCATTCTGTCCTTTGACATTCAGAATATTTTATTGAACAACTACTTTGTACTCTACCATATATTAATAGGATAACCTTGAGATAGTTACTTAAATTCTCACTTAATGTCTCATTACTTTTCTGTGAAAAGGGGATAGTAATTGGACCATCTTCAGAGAACTGATGTGTAGATTAAGCAAATTAACACATATGAAGTGCTTAGCAAAGTGTCTGATAAGAGACACTAATTTTATTAGTTTGACTAATTTTATTTTTAAGATTGACTAAAATATATTCACTGTCCTTGAGGATCTCAAGTGGGAGGGAGATAGATATGTAAACTAATTTGACAATAAAATATAATAGATGTTAGGAACATAAAATTGATGGGATAAACAGAAAACAGTAACAAGATGGTAGTATAAGTCCATTTATGGCAACAATTATATTAAATGTAACTAGACTAAAAGCTCCAATTAAAAGACAAGGATTGTTCCTTGGGATTAAATAGAAACTCAAATGTATAATCCTTACAAAAGGAAAACCTTAAATACAAGGACACAGAGGTTGAAATTAAATTATGACAAAAGGTAAAACATACAAACGCTAACCAAAGGACCCCTGGTGAAGCTTTACTAATATCCAACAATTGTTAATTAAATAAAATTTTATTTTTTCTCTCACATAATTGTACAAAGATGACTGGTAAGGATCTGGTAGAATGGCTCTGCAGTTATGAACCCCTATTCCAAATTGTATTTTCCAGTTGTCACCATTTCTCAGCCATTGGAAAGAAGGAAGAATGTAAAATGTGCACACCTAACCTTAAGTTCAGAATTTCACCCATCACTTCTGCTCAAATTCTACTATTCAGAGTTTAATCATACATCGATAGCCAACTGCTAGAAAGATCACAAAATATAGTCATTTTCTCAGCAGCCGTATGTCAGACTAAACGTGATATAGGGGCATTTCTTTTAGTAAAGGAAGACTCTTTAAGCATGAGAAGAAGGGAAGAATGGATACCACAAAAATACTCCATTTTACAGCAGAAGAAACCGGGTTTCATGGAAGTACGTTAAACTCATCCACTGTCACATAGCTAATAACTGGAGTGTCTCAAATCCTTGGCTGTCATATTCCAAAGACCTTGCTCTTCAGCAATTTCTTTTGCTACTCCTCAACAACTTTCCACATCCACAGAAGCCTTGAGCATCTGTCACAGGGTTTGGGGGGAATATTTGAAAGGCAAGGAGGAATGCAGGACAGCAGGAGAGCCCACCCGGCTTAGACAGAGCTCACTCTACATTACTGGCCACCAAGTACCTTGCAGGAGGTTGCACTCTGCAAGGCCCCAGGCATCTCATGGGCATGCCAAGTTAGGTTATAATCTTCTGGAGAAAGCAAAGCCACAACACTCTTTCTATTTTGGGGAAATACAGCAGTCAAATAGGAAATTGTATTTCTTCACTCACTATAAATATAATGCATTCTGCTAAATTTTTCATAGGAAATAGGGTCACTTTAAATGTGTGAGAAAAAGGCATCTTTGTTCAACCAGAAAGAGTACATAGAATTAATACAGTGTAGAAATAATCCCCCAAATTTGAAAAATCTGGAAACTACAAAGTAATTTCATAATAGCTAGTAAAAATGAAAAAGAAGGAGGGAAAGAGAAAGAAAGTGAGAGGAGGAGAGAGGGGAAGAAAGATACTGACAGCATATCATATTCTTGATTTTACACTGTCTTGACAGGATATGCCTTATTAGTTTATTATCTCTATAGTATAGTCATAGTGGTGCTTTCATTTTTGTTCTCCAAAAATGTCCCTTAGCCTGAGAAGACCCCATGGGTTAATTCTGGTTGCCAGGGAAACTGCCTGGATTTGCATCGACTCTCAGTGATTTCCTGAAGGCAACCCTGGCTGATGCCAGGACCCAGGAGGGTAGTGGCCTGAAAAGGCTGCAGCCACAGAGCACTAGCCCTTATTCTATTTTCAGAGTCAGTCTACTTGCATCTCATAACATCTCATTTCTGAGATGTCCCTGGGGGGAAAACACCCTGAATCCTGTTTTATGGCTTGCTAATTCTAGAAGTACAAAAGCCTTACTTGCACAATCCGGAATCCTGTGTCACTTTTTTTTTTTTACTTTTCAAAGCACACTAATATGACTTCATAACTGTAAGGTAACCTGATAGAATAAAACTAAGGTAGTGATTGAAGTGGTAATTATTTTTTTCTAACGCTATGTCCTCTAGAAATGACATTTTTGTATTCATTATTTTTCCCATATTCATTTTAATAGTTTTCAAGTCAGTTCATAAAATCAACCATAGAATACAATAGATTAGGGAAAAATGATAAAGTGACAAAATGCAGATGAAAATGGTTACTGATCTGCAGGTCTAGCTGATTAAAAACAAAGCTAATATCCATTAAGGCCTGCTTGGGGGAAAAATTAAAACTTTGATGGTACATAGATACATGTAAATTATACTTATATTAAGTTTTCCAGATGTTGGTTTTGAAGGAGGAATAGAAAGAGAGAAAGAGGGAAAGGGTGAGGGAGAGGAAGAAAGGAGTTGGGGAGGGGGAAGGAAGAAAGGAAGGGAGGGAAGGAGGGAGGAATATTTTATTTCTCTTCTTTAGACTGTTCTATAAATTCCAAGGTAGAAAATGTTAAACTTTCATGCGAGTATGTATGTATGATTTTACCCAGTTATTAGGCAAAATGGTTTTCTGGAAGCAGCCACTAGACCAGAACATAGCTGTTATACTTTCCTCTGAAACATAAGACAGGGCACATTTGTTTTTTGCTGCTCATCAACTACTTAGTCTTCTTCTTTTAACTGTACCTTTTCCCATTAGGGGGCCATCCCTCTACAGCTCTCACACAACGTGCTTATGTAGATTTGCCTGGACCGCCCGTAGGGGCTAGAGTGGAGGTGTGGCCCTGTATGACCAATCAGACAACCACATATCTCTCTCCACAGTGATTGGTTTAGAGACCGGCACAGGGCCCAATGGGAATCCAAAGGAAACAGGCACTTTCCCATAGGGTACTTTTAAGGGCCACGCTGCAGCTTCCTTTCCACTATAAGAAGAGAGTCTAGAGCTGGAAAATAAGAATGCAACTGGCTCAGCAGCATGAAGAGATGACTTTCTTTGAGTCCCGAATCCAAACATGTGCAGTCAGTTCTCCCCCGGCACTTTTTGGTTACATGAGTCAACAAATTTCCTTTGGGCTTAAACCAAGTTAGGTCAAGTTTTCTATTGCTTGCACCAGGAGGAAACCTGAATTGTACACTAAGTGCATCAGATATCAACAGTGGAGCAGCAAGATGGGACACAGAAATGAAGACTGGGGTGACAGCATATCTAGTATTCTAGAATCCAGCAGAAATTCACTCCCTACAAATATGCCAAGAGAATGTTTACTATGAAGTATTTGGGAATTATGAGGACTCCAAATAAAGGCCAATATTCCTCCTAGATATTTTTTCCCCAGTCATGCCCCTGAGAAAATGTAATTATTGAATTGACTAGCTCCTCAGTCCATCCTTGTCCCAGTTTCTGTGAAGAATCAAGTTTCTGTGTGGAGCCACCTAAGGTCCCTCATTGGCGAGCATACCAAGACCTCATATCCTGTTAATAGTAACTAATTTGTCACTTCTAAAAGTTGCAATCAGAAGGGATTCTAAGAATCAGCAAATCTTCTTTCTCAGAGTTCAGGTTAGGGAATTTGAGCCCAGAATATTAAGGAACTTGCTCAGGAGCAAAGAACTTGGTCCTCTGGCTCCCTAATCAGTAAAGCATGTTCCAATAAGACTTTTAGTTCAACAGGTTCATAGGATGCCAGGATTATTTTAAGCATAAGTCAGTGTGAAACTTACTGGAGAAAATGTACACTTTTCTATACTCATCAGGCCATCTTGCTGAGCTCAACGAGCAAGAGAAATTCAAATTATCAAGACAACCTTTAGACAATTTCAAGTGAAGATTCTAACATGAATGCTGATCTGAATTCCTCCATCTCTCAAAGGCAAATCACAAGAGCAATGAACTTCTTTAAGCTTTATTGTTGTTGTTTTAAACTTTAACATTTAGGTTCTTTATTTGCAAAATGGGAATAATTGTACTTTTTCTTCTAAGACTGTTGTGAAGACAATATGAGATAACACAGCTTATCTGCTTAGCACAGATTTTATGTATTGGCAGTACTCTATTATTATGACCACTGCTATTACTATTTCTAATGATATAATTATTAATGCAATGACTTCTGATGCTAAATGCCCAGAATGAGACCAGACTTTACAGTTAAAGGAACAGTTCTCCATAAGACAGCCCTCACTTCAGACACCAGCTGCAAGTTCAAGGGCTCCCAGGGTTGCCCTCACTTCTGACTAGCTGGCTACTAATTCGAGGTTCCCCACAGACTCCCTCAGGTTTGATAATTCATTAATGATTTACAGAACTGAGGAAAGCACTCTCCTTATTTATATAGCTTTCTTACTGTAAATGCATAAAACTCGTACCAGCCAAATGAAGAGACACTAGAATGAGGTCTGGGAAGGTCCCAAACAAAGCCTCCGTGGTTCTTTTCTCATAGAGTAAGGATGCATCACCTTCCTGGCATATCAACATGTACTGCCAACCAGGGAAGGTCATCCAAGCTTCAGTCCAGATGTTTTAATTGGGGTTTCATTACTTAGGCATGACTGGTTGAATCAAATTCCCACATAGTTGAACTGAATCTGCACCCTCTTTTACCTCCCAGGAGGTCACACTGACATCCAAAACCCCAACCCTCTAATCACATGGTTGATCCTTCTGGCACGACCAGACTCTAAAACTACCTGTGAGGCTGACCTCATACTGAGCCATCTCATTAGCAGAAACTACCAAACGTGGTGGGACGAGAGCACCATAAATCACAAAGACACACCATTCCAGAAAATCCAAAGGTTTAGAAATTACCCCCCAGGAGCTAGGACAAAAGATAGACCTCTCTCAGGATAAAGTTAGTTCTTCACTACACAGGCCACCCCCCTGGTTTTTGGCCTGGCTTTTTAAAAATAGTAAAACAATAACATCTGGAGAAGCCAATGTGGAATAGGTGTAGGAGGCTTTTAACTTGATGTCCCCATACGTATGACCATCAATCAGTATTGCAACCTTCCCAAA
>PVKH010026364.1:0-13222 GCA_004027955.1 Chaetophractus vellerosus
GTAAACTTTGACAGGCATCCATGGAAACCTACAGAGACCCTGGTTCCTCAGCCTAAGACATAAGCTCTACCGTGTCTTTACACTTCCCTACTATTTCCCAAATGCTATATGTATGCTGTGACTTTGTCACCGTCAAAAGCATTCTGGAGTCCTCACCAAGAAAAGCTCTCCCTCATGACCTCTATCATAACCCACAAAGAGGAGAACTTTTGTAGGGTGGGGTGTTAATGGATGCAGGGATGTCTGTAGGAGTGAAATCGTATGTGCTAAGAAGTGCAAGTGGCTTGTTTATCTCTGGTCTTATGATATGAATCATCAGAGCAGGAAAAGATAAGTTTGTGACAATCATAAATACATGTTTTTGATTGGACACAAATAATGGTCCCAGAATACTGCAAATTGGTATTTACACATTATGTTGCAGACATGGAAGAAGTCATAATGCAATCAGAATGTAACAGCAGGGAAAGTTATGCCTGGGCAGGTCTGCTGGCGCTTCAAGGCCTCCACAAATACGTGACGTCTCCCAGAGGCCTGGCGTAGGCACTGAACAGGGTCATTATAACTCACACTACAGATGACCAGAAAATTTTCCCAAACAAGGAGCCGTTTTGTTCCAAGGCTTGGAGAGAGGCCAGGCATTTTCTCCCAGGGTGGGTGATAAGGAGAAGGATCTTCAGCAAAAATAATTGCCCATCTTCATAAACCTTTCCAGAAAATGAATATCATTTAGGGGTCAGAGCAGAGAAGAAGGAAAACTTTTTATTGATGGAAGGGGGAGCAGGCTTACATAGGAAATAGAAGCTCCCAGTTTTCCAGCTCTACTTCACAAATTTAAAGATAGGGAAACCAGTCTAATAGGGAGTCTAATAAGCACTCTAATAGACAGCTTGTGATTGATAAAAATCCATCAATAACCATTTATATGCCCGACCCGTGGGGAATGCAGACATTTAAGAAACTGTGCCAACCCCCACACTGACTGCACTCTCTTGTCATCCCATCTTGCTGAGACTTTTAGTGTCTCTTATTCTCCAAAACTTGTCCCTGACTTTAATAATCTCACCTTTCCAGGCTCTGTCAGTCAGAGGTATTTTTCTAAATCACTGAAGAGAAACGGAATTCTAGAGGATGGTGGTTAAGAATTCAAACTCACAGGTAGATGCTGGGGTCCAAGTTCCACCTCTGTCACTTTCCTACCAGGTGACCTTGGTCAAGCTGGTTAACAGTTCTGTACCCTGGCTTCCTCTTCTCTGAAATCTGGCTAATAAGAGTACTCATGTAGAATCAGAGTAGTGTAGGCAAGCAGGACATGTAGAGCCGGCACCTGGTAAACATCAGTGTGTATTAAACAGTATTGTGACACTCCAGTGGCCTCCCACTGCCTGGCAAGTTCAGTCCAGATTCCTGACAGCAATAGCCAAAGCCATTTGAGATCGGCTCCTGCTTCCTCCTCCTTCCTTCTCCTGCCACCTTCACCCCAACTCCATTCCCCCAGTATATCACATTCTTTTCATCCCACTGAGCCCTGCACAGCTGCTCCCTCTATGTGTAGATGTTTATCCTCTGCACTCAGTACATGTCTATTCATCCTGTAAGACAAGGCCTTGAAAGTTCAGTGGGTAGATGTCCAGAGAAATCAGCCAGGCAAGGGTTTTGATCCTGGTTCCAACATGCACCATCCAGGTGATCATGGGTCCGTTGAGTTAATTTTTTGCATCTTAGTTTCCTCACCTGTAAAATGGGTTCAGTACCCCACAGTATAGTCAAAAGGATCGAATGGGCACCGTGCACAAGTTGCTCACTGCCATCTGGCACACAGTAAGTGACCCACCCCAAATTTTAGTCTTTATAAAGCCTTCTCAGTCTGCTCTCCTTGCTTCCAAAGCCATTTTAGCATCCATTATCATGAAACTTATTAAATTTTAGAGTATGATTTGAACACAGGTCTGTTTCTACATGAACATGAATCTACATGAAGACTTAATATCTGACACAATCCCAGGAACAGAATAAGTCCTTCAATATGTGTTCAATGAATGAATGGATTGGTAGATGATTGGTACAAAGAAACAAATACACTACACATGATTAAAAAAATAACCATCACAAAATGGTAGTGTGTGTCTCAGAGCTTAGTGAATGATTCCAGCTTGGAGGACTGTAGAAATTCAGAAGAGGGAGAGATCTCTTTGTGTCTAAGCATCATGGAAGGCTTCCTGAAGGAGGAAGAATTGAGCTGGTCTTTGAAGGGTGGGTAGATCTGGGAAGGGGGAGCAAAGGGCCCAGGAGTCTCTAAGTGACAGGGGTTCAGCAATCTACATAGATATTTCTGAAAAATTCTAAAGCAGATAATTCTCAATTGGGGGGTAAGCCTGGATAGAAGGTTACGGATAAGGACAAAATATGATTAGAACAACATAAAATATGATTCATATTGCAAAGTGGGTTTAAAGCAAGTGTATTCCTTATGATGGACCTTATGGTTAGGAAAACTCATCCATCTGTTATGAAGCAACTTATCTTTATTTTTTACATGATCCACGAGGCAGACCAAGTGACCAAATACAATACCAGGCTATAATAATAGAGCTGAAATAAATAAATCCCAAAATGTAAATGGTCAAACACAGTATCAGAGTATTTCTTGCTTAGATAACAGCCCAAGAGCCATGTTCTTGGTTGGTAGGAGATTGTCCTCCCTGTATTCAGAATCCTTCCATGCTGTGGTCCTGCCAGCCCCCAGGGTTTCAATGTCATCCACCATTGGAGGGAAAAAAGAGAGTACATGATAAAGAACTTTTATGGGCCTGGCCTAAAATTGAGGAACAGCTCTTCTGCTCAGATTCCATGGACAAGAACTCCGTCATGTGGCCACACCTAACCACCAAGGAGGCTGGCAATGCAGTCTAGCTGTGTGCCCAGGTAGACGATGGCACTGGCTTTACTGAGCAGCCAGCAGAGTCAGCCATGAGACCACCTGTTATTTGCTAATGAATGCTTCCCCTTCACCCTCATATCGTTCCCCTCCTCTCCTCCAAGTGACATCACCAGGTCACCAATACCTAAGGTCTAAAACTCTAGTTTATATATTTTCTAGTCTAACTATGAGCCTATGTGATTTCCATTATACATTTGCTCCCAGGAGTAAGATAGCCTTCTTGTACTAGTGTTGTAAGCAGCTGATTTGAGGGGCTGGGTGGTCCTATGATACAAATGAGAGTTGTCTCCTAGCCTGTAAATGTTTTAACTGATTTGTAAAACAGATTTTTTGCAAATGCAATATCTATTCTTGTTATTTACCATTATTAGCATCCCTCTGGATAACAAGGCTTTAATATAATAACCACAATTTATCGATTGTTTATTGTGTCCCACGTTGAAACTTGGTGCTATATTCAAGTCTTAGAGCAAAACTATCATTCGTGGTTTATTCATTTCTATTTTAAAGTGAGAAAACTCAGACTCAAGTAACAGACTCAAGGCCTCTTGCCCAGTAAGTGTCAGAGCTGATACTTTAATTCAGATTGTCCTGTCTTTAGAGCTCACATCCTTTATTGCATACAATATTTCCTCCATTAATAACATACCTAAAGTTGGGGGGTAAAAGCATCATAATTTGATCATAATTCCTCCTGGCCCTAATGGAACTCACGCTTCTTTGGCCCAATACAGAATCCGTATGCCTCAATTTCATGATGGGAGCAGTGAGATAACCCAGTTTTCCCATGCAAAATATCAATGTCTGTCATATTCATCAGGCCTGCTTTAAGGAAGTGAGATGAATGATTTATAATTAGCATATTGGCTCAGTACTGGGACAGGGAAAGTCGACATTTATCTACATAGATCAATGAAGAGTTAAGGTGGAATTAGTTGGGGTCTGGGGAAGGGCTGGGGCAACAATTGTTCTTGGTGATAGTAGAAGTTTCCGCAACAAATCAGAAGGCATGCTCCAGTGCCTATCATGAAGAGTGCAGAGCTTCTGAAGGGCTCAAATTAATTCCTGATGCAAAATCAAAATGAGATGATGCATATATTTATAGAGATGTCTTGAAATGAGTGAAAGATGTTCATTAAATAGCTTTACACTTATGAATCATATGGCAGGTAGTGTGCTATTAAATATTATTTTCATTAGTCAGGTAGGTCAAATCATTGATTTTTAAAATATGAACATATAAAATACTCCATAATTTTCTAACTCCTTTTGGCCGTTTCTTCTTAATTTTTTTGAATCCCACCCCTCCCCTTGCCACTTGCACTCGCTGTCTGCTTTCTGTGTCCACTTTGCTACGCATTTCCTCTGTGTCTGCTTGTCTCCCTTTGTTGTGTCATCTTGCTGCGCCAGCTCTCTGAGGGCGCGGGCCAGCTTGCCCTCACTAGGAGGCCCCAGGAACCAAACCCAGGGCCTCCCATATGGTAGACGGGAGCCCAACCACTGGAGCCACATCCTCTTCCCTTCATAATTTTTTATAGATACTGGTATCCCCTATGAATAGCTGGTGACGAGTCTAAGTAATGCTTTGTGCATGCACAACATTGTAAGAGCAAAGAAAAATATTTTGTATGATTTGAATACTGGGAAATGTATTGATGCTTATTTTATGGCCAGAAGATGATCAATCTTAGCAAACATTCTGTGTGCACTTGAAAATAATATGTGCTCTGCTACACATTGTTGGACAGAGTATTCTATACATGTCAGGACAAATAGGTGAATAGTTGTTGTTCAATTCTACTATATTCTTCATGATTTTCTGTCTACCTTTTCTATGAATTATTGAGGGGGGGGGAATTGAATCCTCTGACAAATTTTGTGGATATGCCTATTTCTCCTTGCAATTCTAACAGTTTTTCCTTCGTGTATTTTGAATCTCTGTTATTAGCTGAATGAATGTTTAGAATTGCTATGTTCTCTTGATAAATTGTCCTATCATTATTATGAAATGGACTTCTTTATCCCTGATAATATTCTTTGCTCTGAAATCTATTTTGTCCAATATTAATATAGCCACTCTGATTTTCTTTTGATTCACAAAATGACAAGTCACAGACTGGAAGAAATCGTTTTCAAAGCATATATCTGATAAAGGACTTGTATTCACAATTTATAAAGAATTCTCAAAATTCAATATTAAGAAAACAAGCAAGCTAATTTTTAGAGATGGGAAAAATGTTTTGAATAGATACTTCACCAAAGAAGATATACAGATGGCAAATAAACATATGAAAAGATGCTCAGCATCATTAGTCACTAAGGAAATGCAAAGTAGAACCATAATAAGAAATGACTTCACACTTATTAGAATGACTAAAATTAAAAAGAACCACCATACAAGTGTATCAAGATTAGGAAGGAACTGAAACTCTCATGCAAAGTATGGGAATGTAAGATGAAACAACCCAATTTGGAAAACAATTTGGCAATTTCTTATAAAGTTAAGCATACACCCACCAGCCATTCCATTCCTGGGAATTTACCCAAGAGGAAAAAAGTATATGTCCCTACAAATATGAATGTTGCAGCTTACTTGTAATTTGTAGTAGCCAAACACTGGAAACAGCCCAAGTATCCATCAACAGATGAATGGATAAACAAACGAGGGTATATACAGGCAATAGAATATTACTCATCAATTTTTTAAAAAGGTAACCGGCTTTAGTATACACTAAAATGTGGATGAATTGCAAAATAATTATGCTGAGCTAATGAAGCCAGACAAAAGAATAATTCTGTATGATCCCACTTATATAAAATATATAAAATGTAAACTAATCTATATTGACAGAAAGCAAATGACTGGTGGTCTGAGGATGAGGGAGGGGGGTTAGAAGGAAAAGCAGGAGGTTTTATAAAGCAGCACAAGGAATCGTTAGGAGGTGGTGAAGATATTCATTATGTTGATTGTGGTGATGGTTTCATGGGTATGTATATATATACATCAAAACTTAAATTGTGGGAAGCGGATGTGGCTTAAGCGATTGAGCTCCCGCCTACTACATGGGAGGTCTCTGGTTCTGTTCCCAGTGCTTTCTAAAGAAGACAGCAAGCTGGCACAACAGGCAGGTACGGCCAGCTGACACAACAGGATGACACAACAAGAGACACAAGAAGGAAAACATAATGAGAGACCCAACAAAGCAGGAGCAGAGGTTCCCAGTGCCTCCTAAAGAAGACAGCAAGCTGACGCGACAGGCAGGCACAGCAAGCTGATGTAACAAGATGATGCAACGAGAGACAGAGGGAGGAAAAGCATAATGAGAAACACAACAAAACAGGGAGTGGAGGTGGCTCAAATGATTAAGCGCCTCCCTCCCACAATGGAGGTCCCGGGTTTGGCTCCCAATGCCTCCTAAAGAAAGAAGGAAAACAAACAGACACAGCAAGTACAAAACAACGAGGGGGTGGGGAGAAGAAAATAAATAATACAAATCTTAAAAAAAAACTTAAATTGTACACTTTAAATGTGTGCAGTGTATTGTATGTCAATTATAACTCAATATAGCTGTTAAATAATTAGTTCCATATCTACCCAAGAGAAATGAAAGCATATGCCTACCCACAGATTTCTACATGAATGTTCTCAGCATTATTCATGATTGACAAATGTTGGAAACAACCTAAATGTCCATCACCTGGTGAATGAATAGACAAAATGAGGTATATTCATACAATGGAATACTACTTATTAATAAAAAGAGATCAACTACAAATACATGCTATAACATAGATGAACCTCAGAAACATGATGCTCAGTGAAAGAAACCAGACATGAGATGACATTGTATTATGATTCTATTTATTTTTAAAAATCCAGAAAAGGCAAAAGCTACAGAGCCAAAAAGCAGATCAGTGGTTGCCTGGCGAGGGGTGCAGAATGTGATCAATAATAAATGCACATTAGCAATCTTACTTATTAGGATGATAAAAATGTTCTAAAATGATTCATGGTGATGGTTGCACAACTTGATTAACTTATTAAACCATCATTGAATTGTACACTTGAAAAGAGTGAATTATACGACATGAAATAAAGGCCTCCATAACATTATTTACAGAATAGTTCCAAACTCTGGCCCACCTTGTCTCCGTCTTCTTTCACCTCGTGGTGAACTCTCAGAATGGGTCTGCATGATAGGCAGCAGAACTTGGGGAGATTTAAACAGAGTGCCTACAGCAGCTTAGATACTGCACTCTGCACTAATCAACTCTTCCTGATAATACTGTTACCTTGAAAATGAGATCTTGGAAAATGGATATTTGAACAACGGGCACATTGTAAATTCTGCAAAGTCATGAAGGCAACGGAAGCAGGAAAGTTGTGTTATAACCTAGGCTTAAGTTTTATGTATTGCCGTGAGGACAGGATAAAGGAAAAAGAAGCAAAGGGCAAAAATTTTTATTCCAGAAGTTTTTCTTCTCTCTATGACTGGGAATATATCTGTGTATATTATTCACCTATAAAATGGAAATATAATTGTACTGTGCATACTTTGTGCAGCCCAGTGGGAAAGTATAGAAAGGCAGGAATTACAGCATATCTTTCTGGGATTTCTGTCTCACGGAAATACTGGGATATTGCACTTCTGTGCAAAGCAATGGAATCTTGTAGGTGGCCGGCTCGGAGAGGAAGGGAGTTGAGTGGCTGCAAGGATCATGGCTGAATTTAACTTCAGCAGGGCTTCGCTGCCTGATGGCTTTGGCCCCATGTGTTGGCATGTTAAGTCAGAATCCAATCATCGGGGTTACATTTAGACAATATTGCCCTGATGGGAATGAAAGCAGATGGGACAGTTCACTCGCACCAAAATGCCCACGGGAAAGCCCAGTGGCCAGTCTCCAGGGTCCTCAGGAGTGAGGCCCTCTGCTTACCCAGGTCTCTGTGCACCTCTGCACTTTAACACTGCTAACACTCAATTCAAGAGACATGCTTCTCTCTTGCACCATAGAGGAAATACTTCACAAAGAGCAGAGGTGACAGAGACAATATTGGAGATGGTGACTGCTCTAATTATGCTTCAAAGGAGACAAAGCCAGGATTGTGACAGGAGACTGCTTTTGAAGATATGCAAAGAGAGGCACCAGCTGTGCTTGGGTGTGGAGATTGCCTGAAGGCTAAAGATGCTACTTAATAAAGATATGCCATAGACTGAAACTGTTCTCTGCCAGATTTACTTTGTTTTTATATTCTAGGGGTAGACAATTTAAGTTATTTTCAGCAAAGTTTGGTTCAAGGACAGATTATCCTGTTCAAAGTTAGGCAGGAGTTTGCAAAATGTTGTAATTACAGATGAAACAGTGACTAATGTTTATACAAGGGAAGAACATTCAGTAAATGAATGAATTGAGGGAGAGAAAAACATTCAATAAATTATCTGTTTTGACTTCTGCTGTGAACGGTAATTCATTCATCTTATGACTGGAATAATTATAGACATATAACCTAAATCAACTCCTGCTGTGAAATGATAAAATGCATAAAATTAATACACAAGTGTGGGAAACCCACACATTTTAATTTAATAATAGACACTTATCATGGCTTTAATTAAGGCAAATCATCTTACTGATAACAAAGGAATTACTTTCACCTAAAGAAGTTTGACTAATGAATTTGTTCACTATTCTCGGCCCAGATTTAAGAGAGCCATTGGTCTCTGGCTGTGAATCTCATTTGTGATGCATTTGTTGCTGGCCTCTGGGTTTGAGGATGATGCTCTTGATATGCTCATATGCCTGAGAAGATGTAGCTGCAACATCTCGAGGGTGTTTACCTGCTCTTTCCATTTCCTTCTCTGTGGCCAGAGCCGCTGCTGAAAAGGCTGTCATTGACATTCGGATTCTGGATGGGCACAAAAACATGTGTTCAAACTCAGCTGCTCCATACCTCTTGCTTTCATATAATACTTGTATGGTTATTGCTTTGATTTCCCACTTGTCTATAGCTTTGCATCTATTTTGGCATGTAGGCAATAGGACACCTTTAAGGCGTTGCTTCTCTTTTGACTGTATAGATTTCCACAATTGCAGGAGAGAGGAGGAGTGAGAATGAAGTCACCCAAGATGAAAGAAGAGCTCACTAATGTACTATGTGGAGGAATTCACCACCCTCCCTCTATAAAGCCCTATTTTTATTTCTAAAGGTCACACAAGCCCTGTTTCTGTTTCTAAAGGTCACACAAGAATATACTCATCCCAAAAATGTTTCTCTCATTGCATTTTTTTCTGTAAAGGCTCAACAACCCTACAGAGCAGACTGTTTAGCAGAAAGACTTTGAAGTTTGTGATTTTAAAAAGCAACAACTGAGAGCTGCTATAATTCATAAAATATGCAATAAGGGATTTTGAGTAAGATTTTAAAAGTAGGAGGAAAATCTGTGCTCCCAGCAGGCAAAATTGTCCTGACATTTTTAATAATAATGAAACATAAGATCTCTGTAAAGCAAAACTACATCCATTATGCATGTGAAAAAAATAGGTTCCACTTAATTTGTTTAGATTTCTTTGTTAGGTTTTGTGTTTCTTATTGAAAAGTTCAAGGATATGAAAAGTATAACAAATGTCTAAATAGTTGCAGGGAGGCATGAAAGAGGGAGCCGACTTTTGCAACCAGATGAGGGAAGGTGAGAAATTTTTATTCAAGAAGTAATTTTGACCCTTTTCTTCAAGAATTCAGTTTTGTTTTACTTTCCGAAGGCAAAAAAGGAAAGCAAATATTGGCTGGCTTTTCTTTATGTAATCTATAATATCATGGCAGTATATAGCCGGAAGGGCTTAGTTTGTTGTCCTGACACAGTTTCCCTAGTTCACTTGAGGGAGAGAGGAAGGGAGGGAGAAAGGAAGATGAGGACTTTTAGTTTTTAAAAGAATATATGATAATTGTCTTCAAATGCCAGATGGATGTGTCCCACGGTAGACAGATAAGGCTTATTGAGTGTGCTTAAACCAGAGCAGTATTTAAAGGCATGAGAAGTCAATAAGGAAGAATGCCCTATTGGAGTTAGCGGCTTCGTTTATTGTTGTGTTCCCGCTGCCAAGTAAAGCAGGCCCTTAATAAATGCTTGACTAAGTGCATAATTCTGCAGTGGTTAGAGCTGTTCTGTCCTTGGAAGCAGTGAGCTCTCTCTCCCTGACTGCGTTCTAGCATTGCCGACCTTAGGTGTATTATATTGGAAATTGGGGGTTGAGGTAAACGGCAGGCGCTGTCTGATCTCATCCTGATCTTCTAGGACCTCATTAACTGAGAACATCTGTTCTGCCTCTGTGTAGCTGTGTCCCTTAACAAGACTTTTAGGGAAATCCTCCTCCTCACCTGCAAAGCATTCCTCAAGGAAGGAGTTCTAACTCCGTGGCGCATGGTGAGGACAGAAAATGGCGTGCTCCTTCCTGGGGCCATGGAGAGAAACTCTGGTTAAGTTTTAAGGAAACTCAGTGCCTCCTTTATTCCCTTCACCCCATAACCTTCTTCTTAACTAAACGACCCCTGGTTCCTGGATTTCAGAAGGTGCAAGTTGCTGAGGCCAGGGGCGGAAGCCTGACTCCTTGAGAGGGTAATTTAATAAAACTTTCTTTCTAAATGATGCCTGATTAGGAGGCTTCTACAGGAAACTCACCATGGAAGCCAGGACCTGGTCAACAGGATGGCGTTAGTGAGTGTTCCTGGCACAGTGCTAAGTGCCGCCGAGAGCCTGGGTCGCTGTGAGGCGCACACGTGCTGTTCCTCACCAGCAGCGAAACCACGAGGAAGCAAAGAAGGCAGCGTCCTCGGTGCCCGCCGGGCTCCAAAAGATCTTCCTCGCGGGGGACAAAATCACGCCGTTCGCAATTTCCTGTTCTTGGTGGAACTATTTTGGTTTTGGAAAACACGCCCGACACAGCGACCTCGCCTTGCCAGGCTTCCCCAGAGCGGCTGGGTTCCAAACGGCCTCCGCTGCCAGCCCCTAGTCTCCGTGGACTGATGGCGCCTCCGAGGTGTGCGCCCGCTTGCTCTATCTCCCAGCCACGTGCTGACTGGCAGAAAAGCAGTGCTTACTGTTTCCATTTATTCCTAATTTAAAATTTTATTGGCTTTAGAGAGCAAACAGAAATAACAATTTGCAGGTAAAATATCTGCAAAGATGGGAACATCATAAAGCACCAGAAGAGAACTTCTAAGTGACGCAAGGAAACGAGCCGTTGCCAGCAAAACACGACTGCAGCCCAGACTAACCGCCCAAGCGCTCTCGGTAGGGAAAGGAAAGCACATGCTTCATCTCATTTAATATTTACGCTTTTGAAGGCACCTCAGATAGGGAGGAATTAAATTATTCCAGTTCAACAGATGGAGAAAGTGAGGTACTGAATCGTCACGTAACTTTCCCAAGATTGTAACCTAGTGACTGAGCCTGGAGCATCGGTTTGTAATCTCTCTGGGGTTATAGAAACTGCTAAGAATTCTTGGAAGGCTGGGGATTTTCTCTCTAGGGCTTGGGGAGAATGTGGCATTGCCACTGGGTTAAGGACCTTTCCTCACCCAAGGGTCATCTCTCAGTCTCCTGAGTCTGTATTGTTCCCAAAGCATTATTAAAAAACAAAACAGAGTGGGAGAGGGGATTAAAATTCAGATATTTTATAAATGCATTTGAAGGCCATTCACAAAAGGAATGATGAACATCCTTAAACTGAATAATATGGTTTTACTCTTGATCTAAAACATCTGGAAATAGGCCTAGGATGTAAAATAAAAGTTTCTCTGTGGCTGATGTTGTGAGGGCATGATTTCTGGATGCAGGTCTGTGGGCCAGGGCAGGCCTTGGACAAAGCTTTCCCCAGTCCACAATAAAATAAGAAAAATTAGAACAAGTAAGTTTTTCCTAAGGATAACTTTAGGACTTCTGACACTATGTCCTTCCCATATTTGTTTGTGGGAAGCTGGTGCTCAACCACTAAGCTACATCCACTCCCCAATGAGAGTTGGTTTTCTGGTTTCTTTGGTTTGTTTTTAGGAGGTCCTGGGGATTGAACCCAGGACCTTGTACATGGGAAGCAGGTGCTCAACCACTTGAGCTACATCCACTCCCCAGCATTCCCACATTTTCGGTGAATAAGTCTTTTGTTTCTGGGTTGTAAAGGAAATAAATGGTGGAGGTGAGAAGCAAGGTGGTAAACAGGAACCTACTCTCTGGTGTCAGACTCCCCATGCTCAAAACCAGCTCCATCACCCACTGACTGGTTAGACTGGGCAATGTGCTTAGCATCTTTTAGCTTCCGTTTCACTATCCATCAAATAGGAATATTAACAGTATGTCATATGTGTTATGCAGACCGAATGTAAAGTGTCAGTCATATTATACCCTCAATAAATGTTTGTTAATATTAAGAGTAGATGGTAATATAAATTGCCATCTACAACTATGTAATAGGTGGTTTATATATAAATAAATATATATTTATATAAGCACATACATAAAACTATGGCAAAAAAAAGTTGACAATTCTATATAGATCCTTCAAATTTTCTTTTCTTTTTAATTTTACTCTTGTGAAATCCAAATGTCTAGTATGTAAGAGCAAAAGAGAGGGTAAGAAGGAGAGAGCCCAGGGTTAGGAAGAAGGAAGAAAAGAAAGATCTGGTCAGGTCTTTCCTGAGAAATGCCTTCTTTTTCTAGAGGGCTGGGAGAGGGGGCATCAGAGCATTTCCATTGCATTAGGCCTTCTTTTATTTGTGGTCCTTGAGTGGAATCTACCCTGCCTGTTTTCCATCTCTCTTTGGAATGTCAGCTTTATGGCAGCAGCAACCTTGTCTGGCTTGCTCACTGCTCGACCCCAACACTGCAGCAGTATTTACATAAATACGAATTATATTTATTGAATGAATGAATTAAAGATCAGTAAATCCATTAGTGCCAAGCGTTCTCACATAAAATTGTCTTAATGGAGCATGCCTCTATGGAATATGAATGTGTTCAAGTGGTCATGGGGTGTTGTCTCAGTGGGTGGAGACCCACACAATAACTGAAAGAATGTTGAATTCCCATCCTGGGGAGTCCTATTATATTCTCTAATAGAGTGGCAAGAATCCCTAGAGTACATGAGCAGTGCCTAGCAAAGGAGGACAGACCAATATGCCAGGCCCTTGATATTAATGCTTATACTTATGAACCTTGTTCTTGTGAAATTGAAACTTAACCTAGTATTATATATTGCCTAAGAGTTAACTCCTGAAAGCCTCCTTGTTGC
>PVKH010026365.1:0-13227 GCA_004027955.1 Chaetophractus vellerosus
GTACAGATTTTCTCCCAGGAGTTAGGGTACAGAGAGAACCATGCACTTTCCAGACTGGCCAGCAGATGGTGCTCTTCATTGCACCTTTCCATGGAGGTGTTTCAATCTCCGTTTTCCCTGTGTTTTGGTTTGACCAGAGCTGAGATTATTCAAAGCAGGCTCTGCTGGCTGAATTCACTGAAGAAATGTCTCCTGACTCCCCCTTCCTTTTCCCTTGTAACAGCTGACAGGGAGGAAGGTGTCTGTTCCCTTCTCAGTCAGCTGCAGTGAGCCAAGGGTTTTACCCCAGCTTAATATCTTGCCATGTAGGTTTGGTAACTCTAGTTTATTTATTTATTTTTTTCAGATTTTTCATCTCTCTGTCCCTTACCCTCCTGGGAGTTGTGTAGCACTTTCCTGGTCTACTGACCTCCAAAGCAGGTCCTTCAGACAGCTTTTGGCTCTTTCTCCATTGTTTTTGTGAGAGTTGAGCCCTGTCTGCCTAGTCTGATGCCATCTTCCCACAATTCCCCAGATGTTTTTAATTAAGTTGAGGAGTTTCCCCTCTATTCTTAGTTTTCTGAGAGATTTTGTCATGGATTGATAAAATGTTGAATTTTTTCAAATGCCTTTCCTGCATCAACTGATATTATCATGTGATTTTTCTTTAGCCTAAGATGTTGTATTATTAATATGGGGGGGGGAGTTTTTAATACAGTTGACTGATTTTTGAATATTAAACCAGCCTTGCATTCCTGGAAGAAACCACTTTTAGTACTGGGATATAATTCTTTTTATATATTGCTGAATTCTATTTACTAATATTTTGCTAAGGAATTTTGCATCTATATTCATGAAGGATATTTGTCAGTAGTTTTCTTTTCTTTTTTTTTTTAAAGATTTATTTATTTTATTACCTATCTCCCCTCCCCCCTGCTGTGGCGACACGCCGAGACTGGTCACTGCGCAGGCACGGCTTTCCCCGCTTGTGGGCAGCTTCTGCTTCCATTCATGGCCGGCTCTCAGTTCGCGGGTGGCTGGCTGCACTCCATTCGTGGGCGACTTGCCCTGCCCATGGCGGCTTTTTGTCCTGTCCGTGGCAGCTTTTTGCCCTGCCCACGGCGGCTCTGGCCCACCCATGGTGGCTTGCCATTCTCAAGGTGGTCTGCCTGCTAGGAGAGGTCCCCGGGAACCGAACCCAGGGCCTCCCATGTGGTATGCCAGCACCCTATCCACTGGGCTATCCAGCCGGCCCCTAGTTTTCTTTTTTGAATTGTGTTTGTATGCTTTTGGTATCAAGATAATATTGTTCTCATGCAATGAGCTGTAAAGTGTTCCCTCTCCTTTTATTTTCTGGAACAGACTGTGTAGAATTGGTATTGATTCTTCTTTAAACAATTAGTACTGGAAGTCTAAGTACAATATGACTAGAAAAGGAAATAAGGATGATCAGAAAGAAATAAATTAAACTATCCCTATTTGCAGATGACATGATGACCTGCATAGAAAATCCCAAGGAATCTACAAAATATCCTAGAACTAATAAATGAGTTCAGCAAGACTTCAGGATTCAAGATCAACATACAAACTTCAATTTCATTTCTATATACTAGCATTGAACACATGGAAACTGAAATTAAAAATATCATTTATATTTTCTCAAAAATGACTTAAGTGTAATTCAAACAAAATATATAGAAGATTTAAATATTTAAATCTATAAAAGCTGAGCAAATAAATCAATGAAGATCTAAATAAGTGGAGAAACATACCATGTTCAGGGATTAGAAGTTTCAACATGTAAAGACATCCACTCTCCCTGGGTTGATATATAGGTTTAATCCAGTTCAAAATCCCAGAAAGATTTTTTTTTTTTACATACCAGGGGCCAGGGACTGAACTCAGGACCTCGTATGTGGGAAGCTGGTGTTCAACCACTGAACCACATCAGCTTCCCTGAGTCTGTTTTTTCATTTGTTTTGCTTGTTGTTTTGTTTTTTTTTCTTCTTTGAGGAGGCACTGGGAACCAAACCTGGGACCTCCCATTTGAGAGGTGGGTGCTCAACCTCTTGAGCCACATCTGCTCCCCCCAGAAAGATTTTTGGTAGTATAAACAAGGTAATTCTATAACTTCTATAGAAAGACAAAAGAGCTGGAATGGCTAAAATAATTTAAACAAGAAGAATAAAATGGGAGTAATCAATTTACCTATTTCAAGACATTATATAGCTGTGTAATATTAGCACAGGTTACTGGCAGAGACACAAGACTGTGTGGTATTGGTAGAGGGATAGATACATAGATCAGTGGAGCAGAAGAAGAACCCAGGATTGCACACAAGTACAATCAACTGATTTCAGACAAAGGTACAAAAGCATTTCCAAGGAAGAGGAATAGTCTTTTCAACAAATCCTTCTGGAGCAACTGGATATCCATAGGTGAAAATATGAACCTTAACCTAAACCTCATACTGTATACAAAAAATCATCTCAAGATGGGACTTAGATTTAAATGTAATTCATATACTATTGAACTTTTAGAAGAAAACAGGAAAAAATCTTTAGGACCTAGGACTTGGTGAAGAGGTCTTAGATATAACACCAAAAGGATGATCTCTTAAAGGAAAAATGTCAATAAATTGGACCTCATCAAAGTTAAAAATGATCCTGTTAAGAGGATAAAAAGCTACAGATTGGGGAAAAGTATTTGCAAACTACATATCTAACAAAGGATTTGTATCTATAACTTACAAGAACTCTCAAAATTCAACGTAAAACAACAATCTGCTTAAGTTTGCCAGGCTACAGAAAGCAGATACCATAAAGTGGGTTGGCTTTTAATAGTGGGAATTTATTAGCTTACAAGCTTACAGTTTTGAGACTGAGAAAAGTGTCCAAATCAAGGTATCATCAGGCAATGCTTTCTTCCTGAAGACCAGCTACCAGCTATCCTGGACTCCTTTGTCACATGGCAAAGCACATGGCAGCATCTGCTGGTCTCTCCCTTCTCTTCTAGGTTTCATTGCTTTCACCTTCTTCCTTCTGTGGCTTTCTCTCTTTGTCTGAATTTCATTCTCTTATCAAGGTCTTTGGTAAGAGGATTAAGACCCATTCTGAATGAGGTTGGTCACATCTTAACTTCAGATTCTACTCATGAGAAGATCCTACTTACAATGGGCCCACACCCACAGGGATAGATTATCTTTAAGAACATACTTTTCTGGGTACATACAGCTTCAAACCACCACACAATCCAATTTGACATTTGATATCACTACACACCTATTGGAACAGCCAAAATAAAAAATCATGATAATACCAAATGCTGGTAAGGATATGGAGAAACTTGCTCTCTCACACATTGCTGGTAGGAATGTAAAATGGTACAGCCACTCTGGAAAAAATGTTTGGTTGTTTCCTTCATGACTAAACATGCTTTACCATATAACCCAACAATCACACTCCTAGACATTTATCCAAGAGAAATGAAAACTTATGCCCATTTGAAAACTTCTATGCAAATGTTCAGAGTACCTGTGTTTATAATAGCCAAAACCTGAAAACAACCAAAATGTCCTTCAGTAGGTAAATAGCTAAATAAACTGTGCTACATCCATATTACTCAGCAATGAAAGGTAATATGCAACAACCTGGATGAACTTCCATGGCCTTATGCTTAGTGAAAAAAGCCAATCTCAAAAGGTCATATCATGTAGGACTCCACTTACATAACTCTCTCAAAATGACAAAATTACAGAGATAGAGAACATATTGGTGGTTACCAGAGTTTAGGGACAGGGAAGAATGGGGGTGGGTGTTAATGGGAAATTCTTTGTTAGTGATAAACTAATTCTGTACTTGGATTGCAGTGATGAAATAGTTCTGTATCTTGATTGTGGAGGTGGCTCCCCAAATCTCCATATGTGATGAAGTGGGATAAAACTATACACACTCACATTTTTACTAATATCTGTTTCCAGATTTTGATATTGTATTATAGTGATGTAAGATTTAACCTTTGGGAAAATTGGGTGAAGGGTATGGGGGACTCTGTACTACTTTTGAAGCTTCCTGTGAATCTATAATTATTTCAAAATAAAAAGTGAAAAACTATATATACTAGAAAAAGCTGGCCTCTGACTTATCATAAATGTTTTCTAAATCAAGCATTCAGGGCCTTGTTTTTCCCCCCACATTTTTATTTTTTAAAAGATATTTCTATTACATAAATGTTACAGAGAATATATAGGGGATTCCCATATGCCCTGCTCTCCACACCTCCCACATTAGCAACATCTTTCATCAGTGTGGTACATTCATTGCAATTGCTAAACACATTTTGGAGCATTGCCACTAAGCATGGATTATAGTTTACATTGTACTTTACATCCTTTACACTCTTTCCCATAGTATAATGGCCTGTAACTGTTGTTGTAATGTCATTCAGATGATTCTCAAGTCCTGATAACGCCTCCCTATTACACCTGTTTTTCCCTCTCCCTAATACCAGAACATCCCTGGGTCATTGCCTCCACAACAACAGTATTTCTTCCATTGCTAGAATCACAAGTAGTCTATAGTAGAATTTTATTTTAGTAGGTTTATTTTAGTCAATAGTTCATTTCCCAATCCTGAGGACTCTGGGGTGTTGGTGCCCACTCCACCATTACTTGAGGGGGGCTTCAATCCCATACATCCAATAGATGGGACTCTCTGGCTTGCAGTTGTAGGCATACTCGGTTCTTTGGTATGTTGTTTGTCCATCATCTTATCCCCATTAGTTGTCCTGGGTAAGTCCATTGAACTGGAGAGTAGGTGTTGCAACTCCATTGAGATTCAGGGTTCAGCTGGCACATGGACAGCCCAAAGATTTAAGTCTCTTTGATGTACAGCTACCAGCTCCAGTACTAATTATAGGTTCAAGTAGAAGGACAGAAGACTCATGCATAGGGAAACCACTGCTGAGTCTAAGTTAGCCACACTGGGGAGCATAAACACCAGATTAGGACCCACTGGCAAGGGGCCAAATTCCTGAGCTGTCTGCCCCTATGATAGTGTCCGGATGTCTCCATATCCCTGAGGAGCTTTGCTGTTTGGGGTCATATCTTCTTTGGCTGTCAATGAGATCCTGTTGAGATGTGCATAAGTGCTACCTCTGGGATGGCCTCCCGACTCACTTTAGAGTCTGCCAACATCTGCCAAGAGTTCCGGCCTTCTGGGTTCCTCTCTTCCTGGAGCTTGTTTCTCTCTGGGCTCAGCTGCCCTGCTCTCTCCACAAGACCAGCTGTGGACTATCAGGCAAATAGCTCTCTGTCTCTCTCCCTAGGGTGTTCGCTGTGTCTAAGGAGCCATCTCTGTTCCTCTGTGTTCTTCTCCTGTGTGTTCACTTCCCAGGCTCCAGCTCAAAACTCCAGCATCAAATACCCAACTAACTCCTCTGCAGAGGTTTTTATTTGTGATTTCCCACTCATCAAGGAGTCAGGGACTCAATGTCCTACTGACTTGGCCCAATCAAAGCCCTAATCATAATTTAATCACACCCAGGTACAGACGAGTTCACAAACATAATCCAATATCTATTTTTGGAATTCATAAACAATGATAAACTGCTACACCAAGCAGTTTCGAAAATTGTGAACATTCTTGTCTTACTGCCTTTGCTCAAACTGTTCCCTGACCTGCAATTATATTTGGCTGCCTGTAACAGAGAATTCATTCCATTTGGCTTATTTTTTCAAGTAAAGGAAATCTGGAAGTAGTGGTCCAGGGTGATTGTGGTGGTTCCATGGTTGCGAGGGACCCAGTCTCCTGGGTCTGCCATCATTAGCTTGTGGCTTTCATCCTCAAGGTCACAACATGGCTGCTGCATTCTAGTCATTGAATTCAAGCTCTAGGCAAGAAGTAAGAATAGGAAGAGGCAAAGGGCATTCTCTAGCTGTCTGATCCCTTTTAAGGAACTTTCTTGAAAGTCTACTTAGAAACCTTCACTTGCATGTTATTGGATATTGTGCAAAGGAGGCTGGGAGATACATTCTTTTAGCTGGAAATATTGCTGGCAAAAGTGTGTTTCTTTTACAAGGAAGATGGGAAGAACGGATACTTGTGAGAGGACCAGTAGTCTCGGTGCCAGTGTGTTTCCCTCTTAAACCACTCTAGCTACTGAGACCATGTTCCTTTCTGAATGCACAGGGGAAGTGCACCTTGATTTTCCTGATGTAGTCAGAACTACAACTGCCAAACCCACAATACGTTCAGAGACTGCCCCCTCTCTGTTTTTACATCTTTTTTATTTCTGCCTGGAAAGCACCCACTTCCCTACACCTGCACATGCCCCCTTACCTCCCCATATGTTCAAATTCAGCCTTGGAGGTCTAGAAAGTTTGTCCAGGATTCCTTCCCCTAAGCCCAGCCAAAAGTAATTCTTCTCCCTCCTTTGGAGTTCCATTGCACTTTGTGCAGCTGCAGTAGGATAGGGGATTAGGGTGACCTACTGTTCTGGCTTGTACAAGATTGAAAGTTTCATAGGACACTGGACTTTGAGTTTTAAAACGAGTCCCAGAGAAACTACCGTGTTTTCTTGAGATTAAGGGATTTCTCAAGATGCTGGACTTTCAGGGTTAAAAGTGGGAACATTCTGGGCAAATGGGGATGAGTTGGGCATCCTATAGAAGATGGAACACTGAACTTGGCAGACAGAAGGCAAAAAGGAGAGTGCTGGCCCTCTTGAGGGGAGAAAGAGCAGATTCCTTCCTTCTTTCATCCCTCCTTCCCTTCCTCCCTCCCTTCCTGTCAACTGATTGTTTATTGTAATGATTTATACAAAATACCTTCACAGCAACATCTTGGCCAAAGAACTAGGCACCATAAGCTAGCCAAGTTGACATGTAAAATTAATCATCACCATATGTTTAATTATATTATGGTTATATACATTACATACAAGTATAAAATGATTAAATTTTGCTTGATGTTCTTAAATATCTGCTTCATCTCCTTATGACTTCCTTGTCTCAACTGTTTCAATTGCATCTTTTCTGGTTGCTCAGAACCATAAACTCCCAGTCATTTCACATTGATCTTCAAAATAAATCCCAGATTGACATAGCAATTTTCACGCTCTTTTCCATGCTCCCCATTTCTCACATGCAACACTGCAATAGTTTCTAAAAGTAGTTTCTTTTCTGTCCTTGCCTCAGTTTAGATAATTTTCAAAAGAGCAACCAGAGGAATTCATTTCATATAGACATTTTTCACAGCTGTGCTGTAAGCCCTCAACTCTTCTCACTCTACTCATCCTGAAAGACAAGTCGTGCTGTGGCCTCTGAATCCCGTGTCCATGTTCCTGTTATCTTTTGGACATCATCTCCACAACTCTCCCATGCAGCCTCCACTCTGGTCTCAGGACACTATTTTGCTCCCCACCCCCACCCCGGGCATTCTGTCCTGTTATTTGCACCTGCTCCCTCACTGTCAGGAAAGTGGGAGATTCCTTTCGTTTTGCTTTCTGAAATGTTCTCTTTCAGATGAAGCTGCAGTTTCATTAATTACAACTAATTTTCCCACTGAGTAATCCTGCCACATTGAGATTCATCCTTGTAGTGCCTGGTACTATATGCGCTCATCTCAGTTGAGTGGATGGATGGATGGGCAGAGGGACGGATGCACGGGGGGAAGCTAGACCTTCACCACTCCCTGATCAACTGGGCAGTGCGCTCAACAGCCCCCTATCTCCCCATCCCCACCCCATGCATGCACCTTTCCATTGCCTGGCCTTGCTGCAGCTCTGTACTGACCTCTTGGCTTCGGGAGCTTTTTATGTAACTGAGCACTAAATGTTCCGTCTGGGAGGCTGGCTCCAAGGAATTTCTCATTTTTCAGATATTTATGCCTGAAACTGAAGACTAAATACTGTGGGTCCCTGTCTCCTGTCTCCTCGCGGCATCATTAGTGGTTTTCAGGAGCTGCGTTCTATAAGTGAATCTGCCAGCTTGTCACTGGTGAGTTCTAAGCTACCAGTGACACTTGAAGAAATGCCCAGAATAACTCCAGCCAGCCGGAAATGCATAACCAGAGAGACAGAAATCCAGACACATGCATTTATGGAGAACAGTGGGGATCTCATCTATAAAATCCCAGTAATAGCCTGTATCTTTCTCCAAGGAACTAAGCAAACTACCACCTTCTCAGCAATCCTGCGAGGAGGATAACAAGCAGAAGTTAGTGTTCCCACATTGCAGATGGGTACACTGAGACGCAGGAAAATTATTTAAACTATTAGGTAGTATATAGGTAAGTAAGAGTCATGTAAATATGTGACCATATACCAAGGGAAGTAGTCAGGTTGGGGAGAGAGACTCATTCATTCATCTATGCATTTACTCAACAGGCCTCGATGGTCCCCTTTGTGCCAGGCTCTTTGCCAAGGAGGAGACAGATACAAAGATGCATAAAACAGGACTCCTGCTCTCAAAGAGCCCTCAGTCTGGTGGAATAATCAGGCATTTAGATAAACAATTTCCATTTTACATGTGCAGGGCAACTGGGTACAACCAGTCAGGTGCTTCAGTGCACAAATGTGCTCGGCTGCAGGGAAGTGGGACCTGGAATCTAGCCCTTGCTCTGTGCTCTGAGCCTGTGCCCTGGTCCTTGAGTTGCTGCATCTGCTTGCAGGAAAGGGAGCCTTTTCCTGGTGGAAGGTTGCATGGGTGAGCCTTAGTGGCCCCTGCACCCCAGCTCCAGCACAAACAGGGAGCCTCCTAATTGGTAGCAGCCACCTGATCTGGGTTCCAGGCTTAGCTCTGGCATGGCATCCCTGGGCCTCTTCCCCTCTCTGGGCCTCCATCTCCCATCTGCAGTGGGGGTGAGCAAGATGCGTGTAAGGGTCCTTCTAGCACCTTCACCTAGACGAGTGTGATTCTTGCAGAAGGGGGCCAGGCACACATGGAGAGAAATATGAGTAAAGGCAGGATAATCTAAAGGGGGAACTTTAGAGTCTAGGATGTTTAATCAGGACAGAAGGGCATCCTGAGAGCTCTAGTGGCCAGGGTAGGTCCTGCCCCAGGGCTGGAGACCATCCTGTGGGCAGGCCAGTTGGAAGTGCAGGCCACCCGGAAGGCCGAGTGGTGGTGATTGGCATATAAAGATCAGCAGGGGGCCCAGGGCAGATTCTGGCTGTGAGCTCCAGTCTTTTCGATTTTTCACCAGGACAAGGGTCAGACTAAGCAGCAGGTGTCAAGGTGGGGGCTGGGCCAGCATGGGGCACAGGGACTGGGACCCAGGGGCCTGGGGTGCAACCTGGAATGGCCTTCCTTGGGTCTGTTTAACAATGATGGGCATCCAAGGGGTTGGGCATTAGCCTTGTCTGCCAGGACCCCAGACCCTGGCTCAGGAGTCTGTAGGTGAGAACCACAGTGACCCGGCCAGCTAAGAGGAGCCAAGGAAAGCAGAGCCTAAGAGCTGGAAGTGGGGATGGAAATTGTCCACAACTGGGGCAGGGTCAGTGTGGTGCCATGGGCAGAACTTGGGGTGGTGCAACCAGACATCTGAGCTCAGTCCCAGCCCCAGCACTCTCAGGGTGGGGGTGTGGGGGAGTTACTTTGGATATGCTCTTGGAAGTCTCAGTTTCCTCATCCATAAAATGGGTGATGATAATCTCTGGTTAGTGGTGTTGGAGGCAGAATATTAGCACAGGACCTGGGTCATAGTAGGTTTTAATAAAGGACAGCTTTTGTGAATCTGAGCAAAATATGCTAGAGTGCAGTGCAGGCATGAAAAGGGAGCAGCTTTCTAGCAAGGTGAAAGGGAATGTTCCACCTGCCCCTGGGTTTGTTAAAATGCCTACTCCTGCCGCACATCTGGATGAAGGGACTCGACACCTAGCTTCTGTGACTCCTTCCTTTACTAGAAAGAATTCTAAGTGAGCCCATCACCAAGTTTATCTTCTAAAGATAGTGACAAGTTGTATCCAGGGTAGCTGGAGATGGGATTTCTATTTTGGCTGTCGACAGTGTCAAATAGATATTTGCAACATGCTGTCAAATTGGAATTGGACAGAAAGGACAGGTGGGTCGAGCCTAGGCAGGCTTGTACCTTTGTGAGGCGCATATCACAAAACGGTGTGTATCAGCATGTCCATGGGATGATCAGGCAGACGAACTCTCAGAGTTTCAGAAAGAGAGTGCCATTAGTGACAAGAGAGGAACATGCAGCTGTCACAGTGGTAGGAGCTGGTGGGAGGAATTAACCATAGTCCCTACACTGCACCATTTAATGTGCATCTCTCATTTGAATCCTCACAATGCATGGGGGAGACGTTGTCCCCATTTCTATAGATAAAGAGACTGAGGTTCAGAGAGGAGAAGTGATTAGACTGTGGTACTACAACAAGGAAAGGGCGACAGCAGGACCAGAACCCAGGTAACTGATGCCACTGGTAGAGTCACATAGTCACCCTTGAAGCTTGGGGTCTGTGTCTTGTGGAACGTAAGCTGTAGGGAGCAAAGCTAATGATACAGGCCAGAGAGGCGTTTCCCCTCTCTTTTTGTTTCTATTCATTGTATTTTATATTTATTGATCCAGGGTGGGAATATTAAAGCAGGTCATATTAGCTCATGTTGAAAACTCTGCACAGCCTTCTCTCTCTTCCCCTAACCGCCTTCCCTCCCAGACTGAGTTGGGTGGCTCATTATATCCTCACAGCGTTCCTTAGCCTACATCATAGGTAAAATTACTTAATCATTTGTGGAGTGACTTGTTTAATGTCTTCCCTACTTGACCTTAAGCTCCCTGAAGGCAGATCATGTCTCACTGATTTACCCCGTGCCTAGAATGATGCCTGACTCATAGTAGGTGCCCAGCAAATGATGACAGTTTCCCCTAGGAGTGGAATTTGGCCCAGAGGAGATGGCCCAGCCACTCCAGATAGCTAGAGGAAACCTGGGTGGGAGAAAAGCTCAGAATGAGCATCCACCCTTCCCACATCCTCTCAGTATGGAAAGCCTAGGGCCTGACACAGAGTAGGGCCAAATAACTACTGAACGGATGAGTGAATTGTCACAAGCAAATTCAGTTCAGGGTCCTCTATTCCTATTATTTTCTTTGGATGGCTGGTTTGAGTGTTGTTGGCTCAAACACAAACTGTTTAAGGGGCATAAATGCAGAAACCTGGTACTGGAAGCTTAAGGGGTTCCCCAGGCATCACATGTTGTTTATAGATGTTCTGTTACCTTAATGGGAAGGACCCCAGGGCTCTGGACCTGTAAAGGCAGAACACTTGGATCCTAGAGGTCAAAGATTGGACCCTAGTGTGGACATGGGAATGGTGCCTGAATGGCTAACCCCACCTAGTGATCTGGGCTGTTTGAAACTCTCCTTTCTCAAACCTGAATTGGTCCAAGGCTTGGGGCATGGCTTGGCTGAGTACACAGTAGGGCACCTGAAGTGAGTAGACTGACATGTTTATATCCTGTTGAGGCAGGAATCAGCCTTAAGAGTAGGCAGCAGGGGAGGCAGACTCTGCTTGATGGTACTGAGGTGGACCATTGCTGTGAAATGCATGGCCTTGAGAAAATGGTGTATTTTTATCCAACTCCTTTCCTGCCACAGGGCCTTTGCATATGCTGTTTACACTGCCTAAGTTCCCTCTCCCTTCCCTTTCCCCTCCTTTGCACAACTGGCTCCTTTTTGTCCTATAGGCCTCAGCTTATTTGTCATTCCTCAGAAAGCCCTTCTCTGATCACCCTACAAAAAATTGGTCTTTTCCATCCCCTCTTTTCTCTTTCTCAGCCTCTTATATGTTTCTTTCATTACACATATTAGAATTTGTTATCATTTTACATATTTGTCTATTTACTTGCATTTAAAAAAAATCTGTTTTCCCCACTAAAATGTAAGCTCCACAAGGACAGGGATTGGGACAGGGTCTGTCTTATCACTGGTGGCCACTCCCAGGCTGAGCACAGTGCAGCAGGTAGCCATCAATATCAGGAGGCTGGGTTGACTGAAGAATTACATACTGGATTGAGATTCCCTTTGAACTTTGCTGCCTGGAAATTCAGAGGTAAATTTGTAATGCTGCTTTAATAACTGTTGGGATCTTTAAGATGGGCATTTCTATGTGCAGACTTTTTATCTGACCTTCAGTTTGCTCTGTGGACCCTTTTTGTATTGTTCCTTATAATTTATGCTAAGAGTCATACTTTCCCTCATGATTTAAAGCAAACATGATGTACACAGCAGGCTAGACAGATTATCTTTGTGTAATTTCAGAAGACGGGACAGTGCAAACAAATACAACAGCATTATGGCTATCAGTGTTTTCTCATTAGGATGGACCTTGTGCAGAGGCTCCTCATCAGCAAGAACTGATGGTTAGGCCCTGGTGCCCTGGGGCTTGCACCTGTCCTGGAAGCCCTGTGACAGGTGAAACTTCTGCCACGAGTGGACAAGGGCCACAGCCAGCCTGCATAGAACTTGTTTGCAAATTAGAATAAAAGGGCCCCTATGGGCAGTATTGTGCCAAGTTTGGCAAATGGGAGTTGGCTGGATTTCAGTCCTCTTGGTTGGGTGTCTTTGGGCAGTAAACAAACTGCTCCACCGTACAAGGTGGACTTAGATCAAGGGTTCTTAATCTTTTTTTTTCTATGGACCTGTTTGCCAGTCAGGTGAAAACCACGGACCCCTTACTAAGTCTACACTATACTGTGCGTTATTTAATAAATTTATCACATCTGCACCAACATGTCCCCACAAGAATAATGTTGCTTTGAATTTCAACTGAAGTTCACAGACCCCTTTGTTTAGAACCCCTGCCCTAAATGGACAGGTCTGTCAGGATGTCGAGCATCCCACTTTGGTAGTTAGAGCTCATGCTGCCCCACAGGTAGTAGTCAGCCACTGCTTCCCTCAGCCATGTCAGTGCCTGCTCAGCCCTTTGGAAAACAGGGCTGGGAGGGTACAAGGGGGGTTGGGAAGAAGCAACATGTATCAGGTGTCTAGTGTGTGCCAGCTGCTGGGCTATATACATGTAAATATGACTAGTCCTTCCCTCACAGTCTGATGAAGGCAATAGACAGGCAGATAAAATGAGAGCAAATTCTTACAAGAAAATGAGTGTGAAGATGCAGGAGCAGAGAGGGAAGCACATGACTGTGCCTCAGGAGCCATGAATGGCTTCTCAGAGGACATACTCTATGATTTGGGGCTTCAGAGGCTTCCTAGGCCAGGGAAGGGCATGCCAGGTAGGGGGAAC
>PVKH010026366.1:0-13223 GCA_004027955.1 Chaetophractus vellerosus
TCAGAACCTCACATTATCATTGCCTTTATATCAGTGCTACAAGTTCTTCCATTACTAGAATAATAATAAGTCTACTTTAGCCCATATTTGCATTCTCCCCTTATGTTTGTTCATTCCTCATTCTTGAAGATTTGGGGATATTGATGGCCACTCAGCTTCTGATTGAGAGGGGGCTTAAATCCCAAGTAGAAGATAGGTGGAACTGACTTGAATGCAGTTGTAGATATTCTTTGATTTTGGGGATGGGTGTTGTCCATCATCATCCTTTTGTTAGTTGTCTTGGGTGAGTCAGATGAATTGGAGAGCAGGTGTAGCCTGAATATTTAAGTCTCTGGGTCACATTCTGTCTCTCTCCATATATATACAAACTTACATTTTGTACAAATAAAATCATACTATATGTAGCAATTGGTGTTTGTTTTTTTCACTTAGCATAATTTTTTAAATTATTGTAATTTTTTTAATTTGGAGAGGTTGTAGATTTACATAAATGTCATAGAAAAAAATGCATCATTCAGATATACATCCCAATGTTGACACTTTACATTGGCGTGGCACTCTTTTTCCAATTGATGAAAGAATATTAAAATATAACTATTAACTAAAGTACTGTACATAGTTTACATTGTGTATTTCCCATTTAACACCCTATTATTCATACCTTGTAATAGTGACATATATTTGTTAAATTTCATGAAAGAACATTCTTATATCTGCACTATTCAACACAGCCATCATCCACCAAAGTGTTTACTATGTTATGGAGCACCACGCTTTATCCTCTACCTTACCTTCTAGGGAAATGTGTGATCTAAATATTCCCATTCCAACCAGATTCACAAACATAATTCAGCACTGATAATTATACTCACAGTAGTGTGCAACCATGACCTCCATCCAGTTACAAACATTTGCAATCAATCTAAATAAAAATTCTGTATGAACTAAGCATTGGCTCTACATTCTCTACCCTCATTCTATCTCCCAGTAACCTATATTCTAAATTCTAAGTCTGAGTTTGCTTATTTTACTTAGTTCACATTAGGGATATTATATCATATTTTTGCTTTTGTGTCTAGCTTATTTAAATCAATGTACTATGCTCCAGGCTCATGCATGTTGGTGCATACATCAGGACTTCATTCCTTTATACAACTAATATTCCATCTTTTTATATACCACATTTTTTTTATACATTCATTGGTTAATGGACACATGGATTGCTGCCATCTTTTGGCAACTGGGAATAATGTCACTATGAACAATAGTATTTAAATATTTGTTCAGATCCATATTTCATTTCATCTGTGTATACACCTGGTAGCAGAATTTCTGGGACATATGGCAATTCTATACTTGGCTTTCCAGGGAACCAAACTGTTTTCCACAATGGCTGCATCAAGTTACATTCCCACAGTCAATTAATGGATGTTCCCTTTTCAACACATCCTCTCAAAAGCTTGTAGTTTTCTGTGTTTTATTTAATAGTGGTCATTCTAGTAAGAGTTACATAATATTTTATTGAGGTTTTGCTTTGCATTTCCCTAATAGCTAGTGAGGTTGAACATATTTTCATGTGCTTTTTAGTCATTGGTATTTCCACCTTGGAAAAATTTCTATTCAAGTCTTTTGTCTATTTTTACTTGGGTTGTTTGTCTTTTTATAGTGGAATTATAAGATCTCTTTATATATTCTTGGTATTAAAACCATATCAGATATGTGGTTTCCTCATATTTTCTACCTTTACATAGGCTGTCTTTTCACATTCTTGACAAAGTCATGTAAAGAAAGTTTTCATTTTGAGGAGGTCCTATTTATCTATTTTTGTCTTCCATTGCTTGTACATTTTGTCTAAACTCTAGGAAACCATTGCTTACCATAAGGTTTTCACAATGCTTCCCTATATTTTCTTCTAAGATTTTTATGGTCTTGGCTATTATATTTAGGTCTTTGCCACATTTTAAGTTAATTTTTGTATAAGGTGTGAGGTAGAGGTACTCTTTCATTCTTTTGGATATGGATATCCAGTTCTCCAAGCACCATTTTGTTGAAGAGAAAATTATGTCCCATTTGGGTGGATTTGGCAGCCATGTCAAATGACAATTGCCCAAGTTTAACAGGGTCCATTTCTGAACTCTTAATTTGATTCCACTGGTGAGTAATTTTTTTATACCAGTACCATGCTTTTATGACAACTGTATCTTTGAAATTTGCTTGAAAGACAGGAAGTTTGAGGCCACCAAATTCAGTTTTCTTTTTCAAGAAATATTTGGGTATTTGTGGTCTCTTACTCTTCCAAATAAATTTGATAATAGACTTCTGTTCCTGAAAAGAAGGCTGTTAGAAGTTTAATTGGGACTGCATTGAATCTGTAAATATATTTGGTAAAATTAAAATCTTAAAATTATTTACTCTTCTAATCCATGAACACAGAATGTCATTTTATTTATTTTGGTCTTCTAAGATTATTAAAGCAATTTTTCATATTTTTATTTATACAGGTCTTTACATCATTGGTTTTCTTATATATTTGATTCTTTTAGTTGCTACTGTAAATGGAATTTTTTATTGATTACTTTCTCAGATTGCTCATTACTAAATATAGAAACACATTATTTTTGTATCCTGTTGCTCATTTATTAGCTCTAGTAGCTTTGTTGTATGTTTCTTCAGGACTTTCTATATATAGAATTATGTCATTTTCAAATAATGAAAGTTTTCTCTTTTTCAAATTTGAATGTCTTTTATTTCATTTCCTTGACTAACTGCTTTAGCTAGAACTTCTAGCCCAAAGTTAACTAACACTGGTGACATTGGCCAATCTTGTCTTATTCTAGATCTTAGAGGTAAAGGTTTCAGTTTTTTAACATTGAATGTGATGTGAGCTGTGTGTTTTTCATATATAACCTTATTTTTATTGAGGAAATTTCCTTGTATTCCTATATTTTGAAGTATTTTTATAATAAACAATGCTGGATTTTGTCATATGACTTTTCTGCATCAATTGAGATGATCATGTGATTTTTATTCTTTGATTTGTCAATTTGATGTGTTATATTAATTGATTTTCTTGTGAGATCCATCCTTGCATGCCTGGGATAAATCCCTCTTGATCATGGTGTATAATTCTTTTGATGTGTTGTTGGATTCAATTTGCAAGTATTTTGTTGAGGATTTCTGCAACTATAGTTGTTAGAGAAATGAGTTTGTCATTTTCTTTTCTTGTAGAATCTCTATCTGTCTTTTAGTATTAGTGTAATTTTGCCTTCTTAGAGTGAGTTAGATAGTGCACCATTCTTTTCAATTTTTGAGTACAGTTTCAGCAAGATTGGTATTGTCATGGAATGATTGTTATAATTGACCTGTGAAGTCATCTGGTCCTGGGCTTTATTTATGTTGGCAAGTTTATGAGGACTGTTCTAAACTCTTTACTTTTAATTGGTCTGCTAAGGTCTTTTATTTCTTCCAGCCAGTATAGCTTGTTCACATGTTTCTAGGAATTTGTCCTTGTTTTTATTCAGTATTAGTTTCTTTGCTAGAAACCATTGACTATACTTCAAAGTTCTGACCCTGTAAATTCTGGCAATTTATTTTATTGAATTTTCTGTGACAGGACAGGCACCTGGAATACTTTAAATGTGCTAGTTTTGATGACATAACTCCCTGAAACTAGCTGAAATTTTATATACATTCAACAATTGGTAAATATAAAAATAATGCTAAAAATAGCATAAAATCCTATTAAATATGTAAGAATGAATTTAAAGAAAACTGTGCTCAGTTTATTCTTGAGCATTAAGTTATATCAAAGTGAAAACTTAAAGGAGACCTAAACATGGAGTGATAGATCTAATTCAGATACAAGAAAATTCTACATTTTAATATACTGATTCTTAACAATGTATCTACTCAATCTAAAGAGTTATGAATAAAAATGCCAAATGATGTCTCTATCATGACAGAATTCATATCTACAAATCAACAGTATTTAGGCTGAATGGAATTGATGAAAACATGATTCATAGACCAATAGAATATGATTGAGAATGCATACATAGACCCACACATATATATTGCCCTTATTTACAACATGACAAGTTAATTAAAAAGGGAAAAGAATGTTACTTTCAATAAAAGTGACTGGAAAAAATGCTTCCTGTTTTAAAAAAGGACAATATTTTCATACTTCTCAAATTATTATACATTAATATGAAATGGAAGATAGGAAAATATTTTTTGCCTATTGAGGAACAATTAAAAGCAAAAAAATAAGGCTTCTAGAAAGCTATATAACAGAGTGTTTTCCTGACTTTTATGACATAGGCAATAAGTAGGTAATAAGGCAATAACAATATAGTAAACATAAATGCAATTTTACTGAATTAAAATTGTGAATTTCTGTTCATTGACTGACATAACTGATAGAGATATAAAGGAAGCCATCATAATATTAGAAGAATTGCAATTTTATTTCTCTTTTACTTATTTCCTTATTAATATTCACCATGCCATTTTATAGATTCAAATATATTAATATTCCCTGATATACAAAATTTGTGCTCATGCACAAATTTTATTTATGTCCTCTCATTATTGAGAGTCAATTATCATCCCAAAATTACTTCTGGGCAATATCTATTATAGATGCCAAGAACTATACTCATATGGATTTTCCCTAAGGCCATCTGGAAGTGAATATAGAGGCACATTTTATAAAACAAAATTATTCTGTTCAGGATATCAGTATTGCAAATAAAGCTGCCTACTTTTGTTTGCCTGTGCACAAAACAGGATTGGACACTTCCAAGAAATCCTGACTTGCCTATCCAGCATAAGAAAATAATATTATCTTGTGAGTATTTTTGTTAATAGTTTCTTTTTTCCTTCTCCTTTTCCTCACTCCATGAATCAACCACACTTCTTTTCTTTACCTGCTTTCTTATTTGTTGAGAGACCCTGCTATAGAACTAAAATAGTAAATATAGATATATAAGATATTCACATGAAACCAATGTCTTTTTTTAAATTTATTGTATTAAAATATTTCACTCCAGAACTTTTAGGAGAGTTGATAGTTCTTCAGGGAAGTGAACTGTGAACATATATCAACAACAAACAGAGCTTATGCCAGCAAAGAAACCAAGGGACAGAGGAATTGATTTGTGCTGGCCAGAGCTTCAGTATAAAGAATGGTAATTCCAATTTATAGTGATATAAATTTAGTGACATGTGTTATGTTTATCTACAAAGTGGAAATAGTTTATGCATTGTGTTACTATTCAGTTAAGAATTTCACAGATATTTGCTTATTTTCTCTTTGCCAAACTATACCTAAGACTGTTTCATTTATTCAAAGTGAATCAGTGACTCTCTGACATAAAATAAATATGAACATAACCCCTTATATTTCAGGTGTAATTCTAGGTCATGAAAGGGAATGTAAGTATTTGGGTTTTTTTTTTTTGATAAATTGTATACTTTATTAATATGTATCAATAAAATTGATTTTTTAAAAAAAGTTACTACAAGACAAAATTACTGACCAATCTCTCGAATGAATATAGATGTGTATTTTTTCATTATTCATCATGTAGCTTCCACACCAGAGTCTGCATACTACACATCCAGAAATATTTTGAATGATTGAGTTGATAATAAATAAATTAATTTAGGTGGATGTGTTAGGGAAAAAATTAATAGAGATATATATTATTGCAGAAAATATGTTTCCCAATTATTTAGGTTGTAAAATGCATCTTTCAAGAATTTACAGGAAAGGCAATGCATAATTTTCATTTGTACTGTGAGGGATGAGAGCACCCATGCAATATTCAGGTCAGCCCAGAACATATTTGTTGTGCAAGGAATGTCTTTAGCACCTGCCAGTCTACAGCTAAGACAATAGTCTCAATTAAAAAAAAAAAACCTTTTTATATTTTTACACCGATTTTATATTGTCATATTACTTCTAACAAAATATAAAGAGTAAATGCAAATCAATAGATTTTTCTTTACTTTGTATTAGTAATCTGATTAGACTTTGTGTTCAGCAATTATTTTTTAAGATTTCAACCTACAGAATGAAAGGGGATGGCTTTGGATAGAGCTAATCATGTGTATTTAGCTAGCTATTTTTAATCAAGTCCACTATGCCATGTTACCAATAAATTTTCAGCAAATAGATGGCTATTAAACAACAAGAAGAATAAAAACTACATATTGAACCACTTTTGAGGCCCTGAAATAAAGACCATAAAAGAGGCACAGAAAAAGTCTTGCTATGACAAGTTAGTCTGCAAGTGATGCTTTTTCTACTTTCTGGAAGTTTGCAGAGGTTCTCTATGTTACTGTTAATTATATTCATCATGATAATTAAGAGAGCCAGGAAACAAGATACTGACCTGTCTGGACATAGCCAGTGCTCCATTATCAGTGGGAATTCAAGGATTCAAGGATAAGCACTTAACACGACGAATACTTTCCATGGTTTCAAATTGTCAAGGAAAATAGACATTTTAAGCAAGCCCAGGACAATATTTGTTGTTCTTTAAGGATTAGTAAGTGTTTAGGATAGGATTCTGCAATTTTTTCTTTGGGGGATGCAAAACATATGCTAATTATTTTACACATACATTAACAATTATGAAAGGGAATATTACCAAGGAATTAGTTGTGAGTGTATAATCCATTAACTCATCCATAATATACAATCCACATACTTTGCAAATTTACGGAATGCAGCCTATTTATGTCACAGATGATTGAAATTCTGATATGTATTCAAGCTTATGGGAAAACATAACATTATTTACACAAAACAGAAGACTCAACATACTTCATCTTAGTCACTTGATGTTATTATATAATAAATATTGACTCCTAAAATAATATCTACTTATAATAAGTTCAAGGAAAGATATTAAGCCATTATTCTAATTTCCTAGAATAATGAGGATTCATTGTAGTGAAATTAATTAATATGTGAATAAATAAATCAATTCATCACATTTTTACTAAGTTATCATCTTTGGTAAATTTTTATCCCTAAATATTTAAAAGTATTATAATAGTAAGAAATCCTTATAGTTAGGGATTCAAAGAGTAAAAATGGAAACAAAAAGTCAAGCTGAATTACACAAAGAATATGTTTAAGAATTATTTTATTATTTCTTGAGATCTCCCAATTGAATTTTTAAAAATCTTCCATTAATGAAATAGTTATTGAGGAGATATTTTTGAGAACATTTTGTATGATTTTCAATTATGCAATGCATTAAATCTAATATGATCTTAAGTGTTTTATAACATAATGGGGAAGTTCTAAGAGATGTATCCAAGTTTTACCTATATTAAGTTACATGAGATCTTTTATAAAAAATATTGTAAATGAAGTACTAATGGATATCATAAAATTATTTTTTAGATCTAAGATCATTAATGGAATTTTTAAAATAACATATATGAACTACATCTTAGTTTCTTGACAGAATTATATCAGATATTGATGGTAATAAGAGTAAGTGGTAAAAGGGAAACATGAGTGAAGTTTCCAAAGAAAGGAAGACAGAAAGAAGAGGAAGAAGAAGGAAGATAGGGGGGCAGAGAAGGTGACAGAGTAGAATCCCAAAGTAAGGATGATGGAACATACTAAGAATGTAATTTGCAAGTGACTACTGGGAAATGATACCTTATTTATCCATGTAGCTTTAATGTATTGTGATTGTGATAATATAGAGGACAACATTGGGAGAGCAGAGTCTCTGGATCACTTTGATTTGATAGAAGCTCCTGCAATACTTGACAGTTGGGATGTAACCATTAAAATGAATGGTCAGTCTGAGCAATACCCATAGACTGGAGTGTGGGATACAGTGAAACTCAGAAGAATGAAGAGTACTGGAGCAGTAAATGAATCATGAGGCACTATATCATCTGACCAGACAAATGTGGCCTTGAAGGCATGCTTTTCCAGTTACATAGCCACTCCTTTCTAAGTTTCCTTGATCTTTCAGGGACTCAGTATTTTAATGTAATTTTATCTTTAATACTTCCAAATTTTTAATTGCCATTAGAATTATGGTTTATAATATAGGATTAAGTGAACTACATAGCATATTCTAAATAAATAAAATCTTATGATAATAACATTCACTTGATTAATTATGGAATCTATGCTAAGGAGCTATCAAAATGAGGCCATGAGGAATCTAATAAGATATTTAAGAGAGAAGGAGGGAGAAAGGGAAAGAGAGAGAGAGATTCAAGAACCAAATGTGAAAATAAAAATAGTACATATTACTCATTGCTAGGGAGAGATGTATGTAGCCAGGATAAATTTGACCTCAGAGAGTCAAGTTCTTAAAGTTGATTTTCTAAATAAAATCAGTAGCAAAAGAAATAGATGTAAAAGTAAATAAAAAATAATTTTTCAACCTGGAGGTCACATAATGGATTAAAATTGCTTGAAAATAGAGAGAAGTACAGAAAAAAGCATAGCCTCATATCACTATTCACATTCTGTTTGATGATGAACTAATGATGATGTTATTATTTTGAGAATATTTCTGAATAATTTGGTTTGTAGTAATTAGCTATATTAAATCAATAAATTCTCCAGGCAAATGTTTGAACTGTAATATATATATTTTAGAGCTATTAAGTTATAGAAATTTATGCAAATATATTGCAAAACCTCTTAATGATTATACTTTAATGTTAACATCCCCCTGAAAATAAAGTATGATGCAGGGAGACTGAAGTAGGATGATGCTTATTTTATGATCTACTTCCAACCAATACAGAGAAGAAATTGGATAAACATGAGACTGTGAATGTACTTAGGCTACTTTTTTCCCTCCTGTTTATTCTCCATGTTTTTTAGAAATTATTTGACTTTGGCTTTCCAAATCCATAAAATGTCCAACTCTACCACAGTGACTGAATTCCTACTTACAAGATTTTCTGATGTGTGGGAGCTCAGAGTCTTACATGCTATGCTGTTCCTACTGATGTACTTGGCAACCCTGATGGGGAATTTTCTCATTGTCACAGTAACCACCATCAACAACAGTCTTCAAACCCCCATGTACTTCTTCCTTAGGAATTTGTCTGTGTTAGACATGTGCTACATTTCTGTCACTGTCCCCAAAGCATGTGCCATCTTCCTCCTTGACAACAGGGTGATCTCCATGGTGGGATGTGCAGCTCAGGTCTTCTTTGTGATTTTGTGTGCTTGTACAGAACTTCTGTTCCTCACCATCATGGCCCTTGACCGCTATGTGGCCATCTGCCAGCCCCTCCACTATTCTGTGATCATGAACCCTTGGTTCTGTGTCCAGATGACACTGGCCACTCTACTTAGTGGCGTGTTCTTTGCAGGATTCCATACTGGAAACACTTTTCGACTGTCTTTCTGTCAGTCCAACGTGATCCATCAGTTTTTTTGTGATATTCCCTCTCTGTTGAAGCTCTCCTGCTCTAAGATCTTAAGAAATGAAATTTTAATTCTTACCTATGCAGTGTTGCTTGCTGGTAGTTGCTCTGCCTTTATCACCATCTCTTATATTCGGATATTTTCTACTGTGCTCAAGTTTCCCACAAAAGGAGAAGGAAGAAAGGCCTTTTCCACCTGTGTCCCTCACATCCTTGTGGTGACACTCTTTCTCAGTTCAGGAGCTGCTGTGTATATGAAGCCAACCTCCAACTCACCCACAATTCAGGACATGATTAATGCTGTGTTCTATTCTATAGTCCCTCCTTTCTTGAATCCTATAATCTATAGTCTTAGAAACAGGCAGATAAAGGAGGCTGTAAGGAGAATTATGAGCAGAAAGCTTTATTCAGAAAAACAGTAGGATAATTAGTTGAGAAATAACTATTTTAATGAGATGATTTGAAAATGTTTCAAAGTTAAACTTCTTGTCTATTCAAAATTTAAGTAACATGACTTAGAATTTTCAGAGACAGTCATTGCATTACCTGTCAGCATAATAACAACACAATTGTAATTTACTTTTGAGATTTCACCTTCAAAAAATGAACATTCTCTGGTATCTGACACATCACTGCAAAAATTTGTGTTTTTTACCAAGAAACTGTTTCCATTTATTTTTCCTTAAGCTTAGAAAGCCCTATAAAATATAAACTATACATTTAATTTCTTTGGTAGTTTTGTGAATTTGTAAGAGTCAGAGACTATCCTTCATTCATCATTTAGTTAAAATACTCTTAAATGTATATATTTAGTCTGGTAATATAATTATATTTCCTTATATTTCATCATGTGGAAGAATAAATTTTAAATAAGAAGTACTTTTGCTCAAACTAAGAAAAATACTTACAAATTGTAAATCACTAGTATGTTTAGAATGTTTAGGATTAAAACTGTTTGTTGGCAGGTTTTAAGTTCTCTATAACAAAAATACCAAAGTCAAGTAAATATTTCCTATTTCCACCTTATGATACTTCTAAATCCACTTATCAAAATGTTAAAATGATGAAAAGTGAAATTATGCATTTTTATTGCCTGTTTTTACATATCTCATGTATTATGGCCTATAATCCTTAGAGTAACCCTTGAATCTGGAGAACTCTATGGCTGACAAATAGTTTGCCATATTGGATAAATAAATCTCCAAAACACATTTTTGTCACAGATAATCACTGAAAGATTACAGTTAAATTCTGTAAATTGGGATCATGATTGTCACTCATTAAAATCAGTACTGCTTTTTCTGTTAGTTCCAAGAATGATTATATCACATGGCACTGGTACATTGTAAGCTAATGACTTACAGTCTTTGTAAAATATAATATTGTCTGCACCCTTTTTTTATTATTTACCATTTGCACTAGTGTCATGCAGACTATGTTCCATCATATATGAATAGTCAAGTATACCTTATCTTTGTAATTGCAGAAATGTATTGTGATTAATGTGGAAAATTTTAGGTTATAAAAACCTTACTAGGAAAAATATTTAAAGCAACAATACTGACAAGAACTTAGCACTGTACAATGCAGTGAATCCTCATGTAAACCATGGACTATAGTTAGTAGTATAAGCATAATGATAGGTTTTCATCTGTTGGAACATAGATACCATGCTAATGCAGGTGTAAATAATAGGAGAATATATAAGAATTCTGTGTTTCCTGCATGGTTTGTTTGTAAACCTACAAATGAAAAATGACATGAGTAGATACCAAAAAAATATTTATATAGTTTAGCTGGTAATGTGCAAACAATCATATAATGTACAATTTAGTTTGGAGATAAATGCCTTAAAAAATTGTGATCATTTCTTTTAGGATATAGAGAACTCATTTTGAAATATTTATTCAAATGAAGTGGCTTAACATTATACACACATAATTATATAACATGGCAATTTACAGCAATTATTAAAATAAAATGGAGAAATTAAAAAATACCATCATATTTAAACAGTTTAAGCTAGGGCTCATAAACACACAAAACAATACAAAAAGTAAGGTTTAATATAAGACTTGAGTATGTAATTTACTAACTTGCCCAAATTGACATTCATATAACACTCTACACCAAATGTGCAAAATACATTTTCTTTCTAAATAAACATTGATAATTTACTAAATTATCCATAAAGATATCTGCATAAAGTTCAAAATGCTGAAACTGTACAGAATATGCTCTTTGATCTCAGGTATCAAAAGAATAGAAGTGTATTGAAATCTTTGAGTCTAATTCTTCATGTTTGTTTCTCTTAGACTTTCTATCAGTTTGTTTTATGTATTTTGAAGCTCTTCTGCATTTTTTGCTGTGTCAATGTTACATACATTTATGTCATCTTCATTAAAGGACTCTTTTCTCAATATGAAATAGTATCCTTTATGCCTGATATTTGCTCCAGTGTCTACATTTTCTGTTATTAATCTCATAGACACACATCTTAAAAGTTTGTGTTGGCATGCATAATTTCACATTTCCTTTTACTTTTAACTTATTTGGGTCTTTATATTGAAGTGGATTTCTTGAAGGCAGCAGAGAATAAGGGGTTACTTTTTAATCCTATCATAGATTCTCTGCCTTTTAATGGTGGTGTTTTACTATTGAAATTAATTTTAATTATTTTTGTATTTAAGTGTTAATATTGTACCTTTTTTGTTTTTTTTTTTCTTTTTCTTCCTTCTAATCTTTGTTTTATATTTCCTTTTTTCAGGCTTCATTTGGATTATCTTTTGATTGGCTTTTCCCCCCTCTCTCTGTATATATTATTTTCTAAAGTTGTTTTTTGATTTTGAGCTTACACTATATATATTTAACTTATCTTAGTAAACCTTCATGTGATAATACATCACTTTATGTATACATGAAAAACAAAAACTATCATATGTTTATTGATATTTTTCCATTTCTGGTGCTCTTAATTCCTTTGTGTAAGCCCATATTTTCAAAAAATATATTTTCCCTCACAGATTTCATTTAGCATTTTTATAATATGCATCTTGTCATGATCAATTATTCACATTTTTGTGTGACTTCAATATTCTTTAATTTATCTTCACTTTTGTAAGTTATTTGTATCAACTGATAGTTCTATATACATGTTCTTAAAATCTTCACTCCCAGTTAGAAATCTGCTGTCAATATTTCTCTTTGTTTCTCTGAATGGACTGCACCCCACGTTTCTCAGAAGCTGTCTACTACTAATGTACAATGGTAGGACAGGTGTAGAATAGACATTTCCATTTCTGAAGGAAGAAATTGGAAGGAAATTGATGCCATGAGGCCCAAGCAAATACAAAAACCAGCAAAGCTAAATCCATTTTTTTGAAGGTCTGAGGTTTATTTATGATGTGTTGCTTTGTCCATTGGACCTGCTGAAGCAGCAGTCCCACACTTCCCAAGCACTGGAGCAGTGACCATGCTCATTCCAAATGCTGACACATATGTCTCCAAGAAACTGGGCAGAAGGCCTGCCTTTTTAAACTTTAGGGCACAAGCCCTGCCCTTTCCATGTGCTGCATGGAAGGCTTTCTCTCTCTCTCTTTTTTTTTTTAAGATTTATTTATTTTATTACATATCTCCCCTTCCCCCCGCTGCGGTGACGCGCCGAGAGTGGTCACTGCACAGGCGCGGCTTTCCCCGCTTGTGGGCAGTCTCTGTGTCTGTTCACGGCCGGCTTTCAGTTCATGGGTGGCTGGCTGCACTCCATCCGTGGGCGACCTGCCCTGCCCGTGGTG
>PVKH010026367.1:0-13224 GCA_004027955.1 Chaetophractus vellerosus
CTCTGCTCCAGCTGCACTAGCCTTGCTTATCCTCAAGCTTGCTCCCATCTCAGGGTTTATGCCTTACCCTCTGCCTGGAATGCTCTCCCTGAGACTTGGTCCAGCTACCCCTTGTATTCCAATCTCTCATCAGACATCACCTCATCAAAATGGCCATCATCACCTTACTCTCTACCTCCTTCAAGTGCCCAGTACTGTCTGATACAATATTATACATATATAAATTAATATTGAGTAAACAGGACTCAAGGAACGTAATAATAAAACAATTTTTTCTCTTTCTCCTTCTGGTGTTCATTCTTATGCAGTGAAAATTGCCCTGCAAATTTTAGTCCCTCAGATTTTCTGTTTAGTAATTAAAATATTCATCCCATTATCATAAAACCATCCATACTCATGTAAAGTTTAGATTTCTGTGTTACATGCTACACATTCAGTCTTTCTTAGAGCTAATCATAGGCAGTGAAAAAAAGGGCAAAGTGACCTGAGTTCTCTATTTTCCCATCTAGAGCTTTCATTCTTCCAACTCTGAGCACTTGAATTGAAGAAGCTGATGGTTCCATGGGTTGGCATTGATGAGCCCCATATTCGGCCGGTGATTAACATGGGCTCTCGTTCAGGGGCCACATTGGTGGGTTTTGGGAAGACTGTCCTTCTTTTCAGAGATTCCCCCAAGTAATTAGGAATCTTACACTTGCCCTTTGAAGAGACTGAATCCATTTTCTCTGGGTAGTCACTTCCTACTCCAGCCTTGGCTCTTGGGTATCTGGTGCTATGCTTTATGAATAGTTTTAATCTTTCTTTTTATTGTGAAACAGAACACATACTGAAATTAGTGCATAAATGATCAATATAAAGCTTAACAAATAGTTACGAAACAAATATCTGTTTGATTTTGACCCCATTGTGTCAATGGAACATTGTCTCTGCCTCCTAGAGTATGAGCCGGTGATAGACCTTTGCCAACCTTGTCCACCTCTACATCTGAGTATCTAGAATGCTCAGGAGCATTTTATTGGCTAAAGGGTTGAAGGAATGAACAGTTAATAAAATTATGATATATTTAGTGCATAAACTATTATTAAGCAATCTAAAGCCAGGCTTATAAAGATTATTTAATGTTATTAGGAAACAAGCTATTTTTCAATGGGAAAAACAAAGTAGGATATAAAACACACATATATGACTGTATATAACTTATATGTATATATATGCATATTTTAATAGACTGGAGAGAGATATGTAAATATTTACATATATAAATTATTCTACATGGTGGGATTATGATGATTGTTTTCTTTTTTTCTCTATATTTCACAAATGTGCCACTATTGGAAAAATTCTGTTTTTTTGATAAGAATATATTGTAAGAGAGAAAATAGTGAGTAGAAGTAACAGAAAGGAGGAAAGAAGTAAAAAATAAAGCCCTGAAATATTTTCCAACTCTGCCAGGCGATAGTTACTAGGCATCTACCATTGAATAAGACCTAGGGACGAACCTATCACTTATTCAGAAAGTCAGCGGGTCTTGCCAGCTAAAATGTCTGACCACACACACACAAAGAAAACAATAAAAAGGTCAACTTCAGATAAAGTTTAGAGCCTTCAATGCAATATTTTTATCTTCTGCTTTGCAAGGGATGAGGTCTGGCTTTGTCATTGATATCAAAATTTGGGTATCTACCATTTGTCAGGTGTTGTGTTTGATGTCAAATGCTTAGTGCAAAGTTTGTTTTTTTTTTAAATGAGGGTTAGTTGGAATAACAGTACATGGAACAGCAGGCCTAGTCATTTTCAGATAGCCTTACAAAAGGCAGCATTTACTTAAGCTACACAGTTTGATTTGAAATTTTTCTTAACTATGTGCTTGATTTGTGAACTTGGAACACAATAAATCATTTTGAAACTCAATTTTTCAAATATCAAACTTGAAATTAGCAATGTCTCTCAAGTTTACTGCACAGTTTTAAATGAAATACTAATATAAAGCACCCAGCATACTATTCCTAACTATTATTGTTTTCTTACAAATGTTTTAAAATACATTTGAAAAGGAAAGCATAAAGGACTATATACATTTTTATACTATGTAGCTAGAAAAAGTGGTAGAGTCAGAAACAAAGATACAAACTTAGAAAGGAGGTGCTAGTTTGGGGAGAAAGATAATAAAAGTGAAGTGGGGTAATGAGAAGCAAGAGACAAGGAGGTTGGAGCTTGAAGGTTTTACTGTCAGAGGACTTGATAATCATCTGCATAGAGGGGCATATAAAACCAACGAGAGTGATAGACGCAGAGAGCAATTCCTAGCCAAAGATGTGCCTTGGAGTAAAGAACATGACCTGCTTCAGGAAGCAGAAACAATTGATAGAGAAGAGAATTAGGGCAATCTAATATTAGTGGAGGAGAAAAGTAGTCAAGGGACAAATACCACAGAGAGGAGAATAAAGAAAGAGAAAATGAACTGGTGGGTGGCCAATTCAACAATTTCTGTAGTCCAGTGGGGAGGAGAAACTAGATGTAGATAGCAATATAGCTAGCAAGGAAATAAGGAGAGCTTTGTTGAAACCAAAAATTATTTTGGAATTTGAGAGGCCCAGATCCTCTGATGAACTCTCTGGGTGATTGTAGGCAAGTCATGCTACATTTCTCAGCTTCAGTTCTTCTTGAGTTTAAAACTCAGTGATGAGTTTTAAATGATTAGACACTACCAATGACTCAACACTCAATGATTAGACACTACCCCAAATAGTGAGGCTCCTGAGGGCTCTGGAGATACCCAGGCACTTTGGTCAAGACAGATAGTCCATGAGGTTGGTGCCTTGCCAGTGGGTTTGTGCTCCTCAGTGTGACAGAGTTGGATTCAGTTGTGGTTTCCCTACACATGGCTCTTCTGTCCCTTCTATTTGAAACTATAGTTGGTGCTGGAGTTGGTAGGTGTACATCCAAGAGACTTGAATCCTTGGGCTGTCCATGTACCAGCTGGGCCCTGTGCCTCATCGGAATTGCGACACCAACTCTCTAGCTCATTGGACTCACCCAGCACAACTAACAAGGAGGTGATGATGGACAACCACCATACCAAGGAACTGAGAGAGTCTACAAATGCAAGCAAGAGAGTCCCATCCATCAGCCATATGGGACTAAAGCCCCCTCTCAATTACAGGTGGAGTGGGCATCACCATCCCAGAATCCACAGGATTGGAGAATGAACTATGGACTAGAGTGGACTTACTGGTATTCTACTATAGACTTATTGTGATTCTAGCAATGGTAGAACTTATATCATTGATGTGGAGCAGTGGCCACTGGAGGTTCAGAGGTCAGGGAGAGGGAAAACAGGTGTAATACGGGAGCATTTTCAGGACTTGGGAATTGTCCTGAATGACATTGCAATGACAAATACAGGCCATTATATATCTTGCCATAACCTACAGAATTGTATAGGAGAGCATGTAAACTACAGTGTAAATTATAATCCATGTTTAGTGGCAATGCTCCAAAATGTGTTCATCAGTTGCAATGAATGTAACACACTAATGAAGGATGTTGTTAATGTGGGTAAATGTGGGCGGTATAGGGAGTGGGGCATATGGGAATCCCTTATATTTTTTATGTAACATTTATGTAATCTTAATCTCTTAAAAAATATATGAAACAAACAAACGAACAAAACAAAACAAAAACTCAGTGATGGCTGAATAATTTCTAAGTTTCCCTTCTACCATTGCAGTTTTATTATTCTTTTTGGGTCTTTTGGCAGGAAAAGAAAAGAAAAAGTACAGGGTTAACAAGGTAGACACATAAGGGCTTTTCCTAAAGATAAAACTGGGAGACATGCAAGGAAGCCAACTTGGAAGTACCTGAGTGAGGGCATAAATTTCTAATTTTCTCCCAGATGTAGCCACAGGTAGAGTGAACAGATAATCTTTAGGGCAGAGAATGGGCACCTTTTCCTTTGATATCAAAAGAGAAGAATATATTGAGTTAAAAGCAGCATTTCCCGAACAGCTGGTGTGTCCCAGGCCTGTGTGTGGTGTTGAAAGTGTGATGATGAGCAGTTTACTAAAACGTCCCCTCCAGCAGCTTATTGTCTAATCAGAGAGACCTGAGCGCAATAACCACATTAACGGATAGGTGCAAGAACAGAAAATGCACAGCACAGAGGGGGAGAGGGAAGGGGCAGTGGTTACTTTGGAGAGAGGAGGTAGTCTGCTTGCTTGATTTTGAGGAATTGGTAGCTCTTCACACCAACAGTGACCTTCTGGAAAGAGAAGGCAGCATGTGCAGTGTACCAAGATGTGATCATACAATTAAGAGTCATTATGCAATATTTTAAAATATAAACTTGGTTCACACAATTAAAATTTGTTTGGTATGCTTATATATGAAGTTTTAGTAATAAAAATAAAGCTGGAGGGAGCGGATGTGGCTCAAGCGGTTGAGTACCTGCCTCCCACATGGGAAGTCCCACATTCAGGCCCTGGTGCCTCCTGAATAAACAAAAGCAAACAACAAGCAAAACAAATGAAAATACCAACTTATGAAAGCTGATGTGGCTCAGTGGTTGAGCCCTGGCTTCCCACATACGAGGTCCCAGGTTTAGTCCCTGGCACTGGTACCTCAAATAAAAGAAAACCCGGAGAAATATGTGAGAGTTCATCATAAAAATCCTTATGGATCTCCATTAAGGGTTTGGAGTTTATCCTCATGGGGATAAAAGGGAAACACTGAAAAGTTTGAGTCAAGAAGTGTGTTTTAGAATGACAAAACAAAAGGATAGATTTGGTTTCAGACATGTTTTTTTTCTTGAATTTATATGTAGATAGCAAATACAGTAATGCATGAGAAATCACTTCCATTTATAGCAATATTGAAATGATATTTTATCTGAATAAAGCATTAAACAAATTAATAGTACTACATTATAACTGATGACAAGCCCTATATTATGCTAACATTTTAAACTATATATTTATTACTTTATTTAATGAGATGTACATTATAACATTACTGTGCAAGAAAATACTTCAGAAAATAAAGCCAAAGTTTCATGGACATTCAGATCATGTAGCACCTCAAACATTTGCCTAAAATCTTTTTACAAGTATTTGCCTATGCCAGATCCTGTCAACAACTTCTATTACCACTGTTTAGAAATAAAACAAATGTGCTTTTTCCAGTATCTCATTAGTTCTCTAAGCCACCTATTAGTCAGACAGTAGACTAATCATCCTAAGACTTTTAGGACATTCACTTTCTCTTTCCTATCAAGAAATTTGTCAGTTGATGATCTTAATTCTATGGGTTCATCATTTATTGGCTGTTTTCCCAATTCTCTGCTCGAGCCAGGGCTCTACATCCATTTTGCCCTTGCTTGTAAGACTTCTCATAGGGAGCAACCTTGCACCAGTCTTAACCCTCAAGAATTTCCTCATACCCTGAAAACATAATTATCTGTCACCTTCCTCATGTCCTTTAGCACTTACAATACCGTATTTAGTTGTTGTGACATGCTCTATGCATTTTTAAACAGTAGTATAGCACAGCCTCTTAAAATATTCAGAACTTAATGAGTAGTCAATAAGTATTTGTTCAATTAAGCCTCAGGCATCCTGTCAGCCAGTCCACTGAGAGTTCGCCTAGAGAACCAAACATTTGCCAGAAAGGAGCAAGGGATAATGAGGAGAAAACTTGAGATAACTGTTGTAATACCTCAGTCCTGTAACTGAGCTGGAAGTGAGGCAGTAGACATGAAATAGGGTCCCAGGAGAAGTGAGAACAAGAGTGGAGAGAGTTGCTTTCTTTTCCACCTAAGTTATTTTAGTTAGACTTAGATTATAACTTTATAATCTGTTTACTTAGTAGGCCATAGTTAATTTGAATTTGAAAAAATGAACAATTTATATTTGAATTAATGCTACTATTTATAAACATTCTTGCACTCAGACCAAATCAAGTTTCATGTTGTAATGGGAAGTTGGTGGTAAAGTCAATATACCTTCATGGAGATCTATGTTGATCAATGTTTTAACAGGCACAGAGGCAACTAAATAGATAAAAATACAATATTGGAACCGATAAGAAAAGAAATGACTAGTAGTTCATTTTCACATAAGCAGTGGTAAATTGCAAAATACTGAAATTCTTGCTAAATTGTCAAATCAAAGAATAAAATTTAAATGACAAAAGAACAGATGCTACTATATAACAAAATGCACATGATGGCAGAAATAAGGTAAGAAACAACTATTAATTTCATTTCCAGATATTCGCATGAAATGTCTCGATATAGTTAAAATCATTTTGAGAAACAAACAAAAAAACAATCTGGGAGAAAAACACTAATCTTTGCATTTGGTTTAGATAATGCGTCGTGCCACATTAATTTATGCTATATTTTCTTTCCTTGAAATTGTTCATTCTAAAACTGAAAGGACAATATTTGTGCTAAAGAAAATGCTTCCTACTTGTGGATTGTCAAACATAGGGACACTTGTGTAAAAAAGTGATTTTGGAGTTCATGTTCTTACATGGGTTTGTTAAATCATTGTGCAGATAAAACAATCTATTTTATTAATGGAAAAAGTAAGTCATTTGTGGAGACACAGAAATCTCAAGATTTTTTTGCAATTCAGATAAGACAAGTCAGTACTTTGAAAGATACTGAACCAAGCTGGAATACTTTCTGGGTTCAGTCAGAACGTCCACTTTGTGACATTTGGTGTTAAGTATGCCCCCAAATGAACTGAGTCTGGCACATAGTGGTCAGACAGTAAATATGTGTTGAATGAATGAATCCCCACTTAGCATTATACCAATGATTTTTCCTTTTTAAAAGAGGCCTTGTTTTTAAAAATGCTTATAGAAAAAATTAAAATCCTAACACAACGTATTATTCTATGTTGTGAAGAGGTTCCCAAATACTAACCAAAAAAAACCATTTTTATTTCAGACAATATTTTATATTCAAATATGTGGAAACAGATAAATAAAATTTAATTCTTTGGATTATGTATGTTTATCAGTCCATACTCAGAATGTTTATTTGGTCCTGGCTGAGTGCTTATATTTAATAAGATTATCCTTATTATTAAAATAAAAATAACATAAAACATTTATTGAATACCTCTGCAGTGTCAAGTTCTCTGATAAGAGCAGAACATATGCTTTCAAAAAAATAATCCTACAAATAACCCTATTAAGTTATACAGATAAAAGTACTATAATTTTCTTGTAGTTACTAGCAGTCAATTATGAATCCAAACAATTAAATCTAGAATCTGTTCTTGGTCATTAAAATTTATATGATGGTATGCAATTCCATTTTATAAGGTTTATTGTTATAAATCTACCAATATTTATAACCTGTTGAAAGAATGTATCAGAAGATCCAAATTTATGATTTAGGTAAACTGAGCATGTTTGCTTGATCTGTGTTCTAACCCAAGTACCATGAAAATTATCTTAATCTTCAGCCACACTGTCAGTTTTATTAGTGGCCTTGAATGCTGAGTGAATCTCAGAATTACACCAATGTGTAAGACAACAATAAAGTATTTCTATATCTTCACAGTCTGGATCAATGATATATAATGTGACACCATCTATCCTAATCCATGTCTAGATGTGCTACATCTTTAAAGACCATTATTTAATATTTTTACATTTAAGATTTCCTTTTTTACCATCGAATTAGGCTCAAGGGAAACATTTCTGGATCATGTAATTATGTTAGAAGTCAAGCTAATTTCAGATTTTGAAAGAAGAAAAACGTGTTTCTGTGTGTTTCTGTGTGTGTGTGTGTGTGTGTGTGTGAGAGAGAGAGAGAGAGAGAGAAGGAGAGAGGGAAGGGAGATAGAGGTTTGGAGCTGCTTATTTTATTAGTCATATAAATAGTCAAGAAAATGAAATTAATGAGGATTCTTAGATTTAATCTTAAACTGTCTTATAATGTCAAATTTGTACAGAGTAAATGATATAGACCATAGGCAATCACCTCGTCTTTCTGTATGGAAGATATGATATATTCTAATAACCAAAACAAAATTTTAAAACTTCTCTATTTCTGGGGAAAAATGCATTTTTTCTGGATAGATTTTTTTTTTCTTAATTTTGCAGTAAAGTAGAATTTTACTATATCTGAAGAAATAATTATATAACTATTGTGCTAGTTATATGTGGATCAAATTAAAATGACCCATATATAATTTGTATATGGTTAATGCAAAAATCATTAATAACTTTGATATTAGCAGATTGGGTGTGAATAAAGCAGATTTTAGGAGATAATTTCTTCACAAGTATTTATTCCATGTTATATCTTTAGTAATCAAATATATAACATTTATATATACTCATTATAATAGAGAAAAATAAAAATTTATAAAAAATTGAAGTCATATCGTACTTTTCCATGTAGAACACTTTTCTAGTTATAATGCAAATTTCTATTCTAAGAAAAGGATGAAAAATCTAATAGCCTTACCCAGATATCTGCTTACTATATGTTCTCTTTATTCATCATAAGTATATTTTACAGTTTTAGCCCTCTGTCCACAATTGGCTGACTTTAAAACCATGGCACCATATGAAATGAAACTTGTTTAAAGAAATGATGCTTCATTTTTACTCTAGTTTATGGTCCAGTGTTCTTTCTAAATGTTTAGAAAAAGGCTCTAGAATATTTTATTTATTAATTTCAATGCTGTTCCTCCTATACTTGCCTCGATATATTATGTGAATTACTTTATTAAATAATGATTGTCAAAAAGCTAGACAGTGTGGTGTATGCACTTAAAAATGCTATCGCTCCTTTTGTACATGTTGTACATGTAAGTGACCCCACGGGTCTCCCAAAATGAGCCTTTAAAATTCAAGAATTTTTACTGTGCATCTGTTGCTGGCATCTAGCCTCCTACCCACACAGGCTAAGACTAACTAAATGAATTTTAGACTAGGGTAATAAAGTACATAAAGATGAAGTAATAAAATGGTTGACAGTTACCTTACAAGTGGAGTTGCCAAAAAAGCTTCAGGGGAAGACCATGTGCACGTGAAAGAGAAACAGAGAGTGTGAATAGGGAACTTAGAGAGCTATCTCTTAATTGCTATTTCTTACCTATCTTTTCATGTTATGTATTCCAGATGGGATTTATACAGCTCAATGAAGATTTCATATTTATTGAGCCGCTCAATGATACAATGGCCATAACAGGTCACCCACACCGAGTATATAGGCAGAAAAGGTCCATGGAGGAAAAAGTCCCAGAGAAGTCAGCGCCTCACAGTCCTTACTGTGGTATCATTTCAGGTAATGCCTTCTCCAGAAAGGGCTGGACTGAATATGCAAAGTGAGCTGGAGCCTTTAAAAATTTCTCTTTTTCTCTCTCGTTCTCATCTTTATCTTTCATGCAAAATTATTTCTGGTTAATGACAGTTTATTTGATCCATTTTAGACTTTCTTTTAATGTTCTGTGAAGCAATATGTTTCAAAACCCCAAACTGGAAACTACAAAGGTCTGAAGAGATTAAGTATGCCATGTTTCATACCTTCCTTGAATTGTGACGTGTGCCTAATGGGAGACTGTTCATTTCCCTAGAAGATAAATGACACTAAGAGCATTCCAGGTCTCCTGTAACTGAATACTGTGAGATCATAGCCTTATTTTAGTCCACCTCTATGAGACCATCATAGATATCTCTTTACTTTGACTGGAATAAGCAGCAGCTGCTGCTTCTTTCCCCTCCCCCTCCCACTCCCCTGCTCCTCCTCCTTCTCTTTTTGACCCACGGTGGACATCATCTTGGAGGTGAAAATTAGCAGAGGAAAAGAAAGGAGAGAAGATTTGTATCTTTGATTTTTATTTTCAGTATCAGAGTCTTTTGAGTCTGGAATTTGAGAGGCGCATAAACAATCCCAACCCTTAAATCCTTGTTTCTATTTGTCTGCCAATTCTTCACAGAAATATAAGGGAGATGACTGTTTTGTGTACTTCCTTACTTCCTTTAGGCAGAGCCCTGTGGCATTTCAAAGAAAGGTAAGGACAGTGAATGATTTCCGTTATACAAGTAAGATCTGAAAGTCATAGCCAACATTCAGAAAGAAAAAGACGTTTCCCTAGGAAAAAAAATTAGACAGCTACTCCAGACATTGTCGTGAATATTCACTGGTTTTAGAAATAGTTCCAATTAGAGTTTGAGGAAATACAGTTTTAATGAAGAATTTCTGGTGTACTTAAGGACTTTAAAATTGGACTTGCAGATTTAAAATTGTATTCATGTGATTAGTGTGAAGATATCAATTTTAATATTGGTTATGGTATTTGAACCTGGTTTATTGCACATGAATTATGAAAATAAGTAGTATTTGCAGAGGCCATAGGATGTTCACATCATCAGTTGTCTTGGGTGTTCAGATTCAGGAAGAATTACAATATGTTTCTGTTTAAAATATATTTATTTCAAATTAATCTGGTTCTTCTATTTTCTATTGTGAAAACTCATGATATGGGTCTACGTTGGCATCATCTTCAGAAGTGGGTGAGCCCATCACTGTGCCATTCTGTTCCAAGTTCTCTATTAGGCCAAGTTAAATATGACACCTCTCTCTCTCTCTTCTAGGAGCTGTAGACATAAAGGAGATAAAGACAGCTGAACATAAGTCATAGCATTATGAATGAGCAAAAGAAAAGCTTTTGTATTATGTAATGATAAAAAAATCAACTTGGATTTAGTTCATTTAAGGAGATTACTTTTGTTTGAGTTATACTGAAAATGTGCGTTTTTCTAAAGCTTTCGAGCTGTAGTAAGTCCCAGCTGTTACACACGTACACTGATGACACAAAGCAGGCTTTGCATGCCACTATGCATGGAGGAAAGCTTTCTAGAAAATTCCTAATTTTAATAGGTTAAAAAAGCATAAATATATGATTCATAGTTTTGCAAACATTGTTCATAAAATTTCAGAGAAGTGTTTTTGCTTTTGGCATGACTGTTACAGATTAATGTTGACCTACTTAGTTCAGGGACTTACATATACTTGCAGGGAGTGCTAAGCCATCATTAGCTTGATGCTGTACTCAGCTTACTTATTTTTCAGATGCTTTTTAAGGGTCCAGAATATTTTAAAAATTTTAAAATTAGTAATTCCTGAAATAAAATACTCATTTTCATTTGCTGATATGTCAAACTGTAGCTCTTTCCTTCTTACTTTAGGTCAATGCATTAAAATATTAACGATATGATTCTCATTTGGGTAATGTAGTACTTGTATTTGCAATATGGAATCTTAAAGTTTGCTTGTCTTCAATTTGGTCTCTGTATTATTCAGTTTCATCATTTTAATGCCTTAGGTATATTGTGTTTATATGTACTGATTACATTATTACGTTTTCCAAACAGGGCCCTTCATATTTTACAGTGACTTTGATGTGTCCTTTTATTAAATGATAATGTAGAGAGGGAGAAGTGGCTGACAGTTGGAGGCCCCGGGATCAAGTCCCAGCTCCAGTCTCAGGTCCTGCTGTTCTATCCTGTGTGATTCTGTTAACCTTTGAACCTTAGCTTCTTTATTCGCAACATTAAGTATGGCAGTCATCTCACCAGGATGTAGAGCTCCTGTTTTCAAGAGGTGCCTAGTTTATCATCTTAGACATAATGGTAAATCACCAGTTGTATCATAGTGGGCTGAAAACCATGACAGACTCAGGACACAGCATCTGAGAGTAGAGATGTGAGCCTAAAGGGTCAAGTCTTGTCTCAAATGTTCTTATATCTTATTTTTTGCCCTCCCTCCAAAATGTTATTTCTGCAATGTCCACCTTAGCTCTCCACACTTTGTCTGGATTCTAACTTAAGGGGTTTAAGGAAAGATAGAAAGTAAAGGATAAGCAATATTCCTTTAAAGAGTGTCCCAGAAGTTGCACATGCCAATTCCGCTCATATCCAAGTTTTCAGTACATATTCAACAGTCACACCTAGCTGAACATTAGACTGAGAAATGGTTATGGATGTGCAGCCACACACCTAGCTAAAAGTAGGGGCAAGGGGAGGGAGCTCCATTACTGAAGGCAGGAAAGGGAGAATGGATATTGCTAGATACTTAGTAGTCTCTACTGCAGCATCTTACTTAGAATCTGAAGGTGTAAAGGGAATAACTGAGAGAAAATAAGATAGAGTGTGGAAGAAGTGTCCAAGCAGAATGAAATGGCACTTAAAAAAAAAGATTCATTTATTTATTTTTTATTTCTCCCCCCCTCCTTGTTGTTTTGCGCTATCTGCTCTCTGTGTCCATTCTGTTGTGTGTTCTCCTGTGTCTGCTTGTCTTCTCTTTACGCGGCACTGGGAACCAATCCTGGGACCTTCCAGAGTGGGAGAGAGGCTCTCAATCTCTTGCACCACCTCAGCCTCCTGGTCTGCTGTGTCTCTTATTGTCTCTCCTTTGTGTTTCTTTTGTTGCATCATCTTGCTGTGCCAGCTCTCTGAGTAGGCCAGCACTCTGTGTGGACCAGCACTCCGCATGGGCCAGCACTCCGCATGGGCCAGCACTCTGCGTGGGCCAGCTCTTTGCTCAGGACAGCTTGCCATGCGGGCCAGCTTGCCTTTCACCAGGAGGCCCCGGGAATTGAACCCTGGACCTCCTATATGGTAGATGGGAGCCCAATCGCTTGAGCCACATCCGTTTCCCAAGATACCACTTTTTAGCTCTTGAATGCATCCACACTAAACTCATTTGCTTGATAGACTTTTATAGCAGTGACAAGCTACACTGTTATACTTGATAAATATGTGCTAGATATTGCTCAGAGTTGCTCATTTCCTTTCAAGGTCAATGACATATTCATCTTGGAGAGCTGCCAGGAATGGATATATATATATATATATATATAGAGAGAGAGAGAGAGAGAGAGAGAGAAATTTCTCATGATCAATTTATTATGTATTGACCCTGCCAAGATGGATTTCTTTTATATACTTTTAGGAATGTTCCCACCTCAATATTTATCATAAATTTATATCGTAAGATACTAATGTATCTGTAGGTGGGATTGAGATCACAATTAGAAAAAAACTACAAAATTAAATTCTGTCATGAATCTCAAGATGCAAATAAAACCAGTTTCTTATTTTGTCCTTTGGCAAGGTCTTTAGTATTGTTTAACTGCTGATACTAAATCGGGGTCCATAAAGTTTACTTTTTTTTTTTTTTTTTTTTTTTTTTTAAAG
>PVKH010026368.1:0-13042 GCA_004027955.1 Chaetophractus vellerosus
AGTATGAACCTGGAAGGGTAGGGCCACGTCTACAGTTGTGCGCTGTGTCCTCGGCAAAATTTGCAGATTCCATTGCAGGTGAGTCTGCAGGTCAAAACAACAGGCAGCTGTTACCTTGATTTCAGTCTGAAAAGACCTTGAGATCTAAGTCGATTCATAGGTAAGCTCGGCCTGGGCTCCTGACCCAGGGAAACTGAGGTTTTCAGAGGATATTCTTTGCAGGAAGGGAAGGATGGGGTATGAGTGATACTGTTCTCTGGGGATGGCTTGGCTATTTTAGGCATGCATGTTTAGATCCTGTCCCCTACATCTCTACTTCCTGGTCCCAGTCAGTCCCCAGAATTATTAACTCCCAGAGATTTCATCTCTAATTGGACTCTGATTACTCCCCAAGAAGTGTCAGTGACTTTTAAATCTAAACTCCAGTCTAACCCCTATCGAGTTCAAAATTCCACTTTCAATTTGTGTTAGGACACTTAGCTTGATAAAATCTTCAATATGAACCTTGCAAGAAAAGTCTGTCAGTATTCGCTGAAAGTCATTTTGTTTGAAAGAAGAGGAATATAGGAGAAGACCCATGTATTTTGCTGCAGCTTTCCCTGGGCAGGTAGTTAGCTTCCTCTGTTCCTGGTTCATAGCAGAGAAAGTTCTCCTGAACTCCTTCTCTGCTCTGCAAGGGCTGTGCCTCATGATGACTCCAAGGTGTGGGAAACATTCCTGTGCTCTCCCTGGGCATAGACCCCTCATGGGTCCATGACTGTGAGAAGAGGAGGCTGCCGACTCAGCGACTAGCTTTTTCTTTTCATTTTGTCCACAGGACTGTCAGAGGAGCTCATGTGAGTGGGTCTCCATGACCTGCAGTCTGGCAACCTCTCCCACGCCCTTGTTGTGGAAGTATCTGTAGTGTCACATCCCACTAACAACTTGGGTCCTTCCAGACCACAGAGTGAACCCCTGGAGGTGAAAGGAAGCAACAGCAAGGGGTTAAATGTCCTGAACACAGTCTTCTTTGTCCATATTCCCTGAGTAAGTGTCCAATCTTTTCTCAGCCCCTGTATCCCCCAGCTGAGGAATAAAGAACTACAAACCCCACTGCCCCTGAGATGTGTCTATGGAGACGTTACCTGAATGAGGGAGATGAGACAGGGCTGGGCTGGGGGCTTTGGTTTTCCTATGGAGACCCCTAGTGAGCCTCAAGGATGCTGAATTCCGTGGTCCTCTCCCTCCACTTATCACCCCCCATCCAGATTCTTCCCCAACAGGCAAGGACTGAAAGGCTGATGTCAGAGGACCTGACCTTTGCCAAGGATGTGGCCATGAGGTCACCATTGTGTACAACCGATGATGGGATGGCCAGGTGTTTCTGCTGGGGTTCTTATCTGAACTTCCTTTCTGTACTAGGGTGGTCTTGATCATGAGCTGATTAGTTTCCTGTTCCTCCTTGATGCCCCAATCCCACATCAGCCTAGAATAATCATCACTTTCCTTCCCACAAAATGTTCTCACACCTCTCCTGGGGAACCTGTAGAGCTAAGCAGCATGAAATATGGGGCAACTGATGTCCTGATAAGGCTCCCAATGTGGTCCTGGTAGGTGGTCCCCTCCTAAGCAATGCTCGAGGCATGGAGTGTGCTCCCCTACATATCCTGTGCACTTGCCTGCCCTTCACAGTAGGGGCTTTGGGAAAGCTCCAAGAAGCTCAGCCAGACACTGAACCCGTATCTCAGTTAAGCTTCATGCCCTGGAGTAGTCTGGCTGGAAGGACATATTGTACTTTATTACTCAGCTGTTTGCTGGTTGATACTCACGACTTCAAACTTGCAAATATTTGTTTTACGAGAGGCATCGCGAGGTCAAAATAATGTAAAGAAAATCATTGAGTCTGCAATGCCAAATTGAGGTTACGGATTATTTGGAAAAAGGTAGAGTGAGAGTAGATGTAGAAATGGGTGATTGCGTTGCCATTCATGACAGTTTTTTAAATGGTAAATATTCATCTCACCTGCTTCTTTAGATATGGTCATTTCACAGTATAGGAAAAAATATGCTGAAAAGGAGATTTGGACCTGAATTTTCTTCCTTTCCTTAACCACCTAGAATACTACTAAGAACAAATGCAGAACAGGAAAACTTTCCATGAGCAATGACCAGCACAAGGTGAAAGAGCTGGCTCTGGCCTTGGAGGTGGTGCAACCACAATCACCCAAATCCTGAGCAAAGAATCTGGAAAAGAAAAGGACAGAGCCAAGGGCAGGACAGCATAACCCCACACTGACCTGATGAGGCTGATCATGAAGCCCAGGACTTCTTCCCTCCCCCTTCACCCACCATCCAGGGCATGTCCAGACAGCAGGTGGAATGGAAGGAGATGCCTCTCATCATGGGGTTCCTTGGGAGTCCCAAAGAATGTCACAGGGGTGCAGGCTTTCCCTCTTCTAGAGAAATCCATAGAGGGAACTATTGGGTGTATTTTCTTTTTTCTTTTCGTGTGCAGTGATGATAGTGATAGGCTTTCTGAAACTCTTCATCTAGAAGATTCCTCAATCCTATGACCGAGAAAGAAGAGATAAAAAATGAGAGTCCATCAATTGGCAGATGGATAAACTAATGTGATACCTCCATAAAATGGGATATGAATGGGCCATAAAAGAGAATGAACAGCTCCTACACACCACAACATGGATACCTCTTGAAAGTACTATATTACGGAAAGCAATAGAAATACAAAGCATTGCAAATTCTATTAATACTTTTAATAAAGTTTTTAAAAATGTAAATCCATTTTTATTCTTTCATAGATTTTAACAATTAAACATAACTTTTAGCATAGTAATAATGAATTCTCAAGGATCAGGTGATCATATATATGACCTCTTCTATTCATTATTGGGAATGGAAAGAAATTTCCAAAGGGTACAATGTACGAGATTTAACACTGATAAATACATATGACCTTTGTTTAACTGACACCCCTGGAGACCAGACACAGCACAAGAAGGCATTCAGTAGAGATAATGACTGGATTATATAGATTACCAGGTTCTGGCAGAGGGGCACTGAAATGAGTTATGACCACTAATGGATTGGGGGTTGCTTCTTGAGTCATCCATTAGCTAGTAATGAGGTGTCTCACCTGTGCAGAGAGCGAAGATGGCAGGAGGAGGGGAGCCCAGGCCGAGGTCATGTGCCCAGAGCTCTGCCATTGAACCCCAGAGATCACCAGGGCAACCCCAGGGACTTTATCCTCCCAGTTTGCCTGTGCTGTAGTGGGGAGGGGACCTCATATAAATCTGCTTACTGAGCCCTGATATTCTCCCTGTACCCTCTGCTCCAGAGCCTTCAAAGTGAATCCTTCAGTGTGCCCTGCCTCTGTTGGGCCTGGGGAGGTGCTTGAGGCTGGGACATGGGTTCAACCCCAAAATACGTCTCTGGGAGGTTTCCCAGGCACACAGGGTAGCTGAGTGGGGGTGACTCAATCAGTGAGTCCATGAGATTGAGCCTAAGTGGGGGCCTGATAAATCCCTGAAAAGTGAATATGCTTTACAAATAAAATCTTAAAATCCAGTGTGATTCCTCTAAAGATCCAGATTGCATTTTTATTTTGTGTTAGGACATTTACCTTGATGAACTATTCCTTTAAGACTTTATTAGAGATGTTTTTCAGTGTTTGATAAAAGTCCTTTTATGTGAAAGAAGTGAAATATAGAAAGGTGTGGTTCTAGGCTTATAATAGGGGTAAATACTAGGAAATAGTATAAACATTGTAGTAAAAGACTAAAACAGATTCAGAAATGAGACACCAGTTTGTATGTGGTGACCAGGACATACAAAGTGTTGATGGTCATGGTGGGGAAGGCACTTTGCTTTCTTCTTAGGGTGATGGGATGTCAATCAAAATTTTAAGGAACTGGAGTGTGTCATGGTCTGATTTATAATTTCAGAGATTCCTCTGGGGTTGTGGGTCCCCAGCACAGTTTGGAAGCATCTGCAGTGGAGAAAGTCAAAACACTTGAGAAAGGGTATACTTAGAGGGGAAGGAGAGAAGACACTGGATATAGATTTGGAACCAAAAATGACAGAACTTGGAGATAGTTGGTTTGGGTGATGGAGAGAACAATCAAGGATGATTCCAAGATTTATTATGACAAGGATGCAGAGAACAGTGTCATTGGTAGAGATGAGGAGGACCAAGGGAAGATTGATTTTGGGGAATTAATCCAGGTTTTATCTAAATGTGAAGTGCCTATGTGCTATCCAAGGGAGATGCCCAGTGAGATGTGGGCTTCTAGGTCTGGAGCATAAGGTGGCGGTTGGACCATGGATATAAATTGGGGAACTAATGATATAGAAACGGCACTACATGCATGAAACCTGCAGTGATCAGCACACATAGCAAAGAAAATAGTTGCTGGACAAAATGTTGCCTGACTTCAACACATAGACATTGGGGATGTATGGAGGAGCCAGCAAAGGAGGAGGAGGAATGGGGAGAATCTGAAGTGGCCCTTGCTGAGGACCTTCCACACCCACCTCAGACCAAATCCCTGACATTCCATAGCAAGATTCATTGTGTTCTCAGCACACATTGTATTTATTGCCTTATCTAATGTCTATTCTACACTCCTCCTCCCTGCCACAGACAGAATTTAAGCTCCCAGATAGGCAGGGAATTAGCTTTTCTTTATCACCATGGAACTCCTACCATGTAGCCCACTGCAGGATGCAAAACATTTTTGGATGAATATGTGAATGTTACAAGCGTAGAATGTGGCCTTGCTGAAGAGTTATTCTAACCAGGGGTACATAGCTGGGTGGGCCACCCCAGGACTGAGAGGAGGTGGGTATCTCCCCTGGCACACTACACAGATCCCAGACCACTCACCCCAACTCTGGATGGCACAAAGCCCTCATTCTAAACTCTTTGACTTGTATGTTGCTGACTCTGGTTTTCATTTTGCAAGTAGTTAGCTTCCCCTGTGCCAGTTTCATAGGAGAGAATGACCTGCTGAACTATTTCTCAGCTCTGTAAGGGCTCTGCCTCATGACACCTCCCATGTGTGGAAAATAACCATAGTACACTTGACTGGGCACAGACCCTACATCGTCCATGGTTCTGAGGAAAGGAGGCTGCCCACCCACATGAGAAAGTAATGGAAGGTTCGATGCCATATTGAGGATACTGTTTCTTTGCGAGGAGGGGCAGAGGGATGAATATCCTTGGATCAGGGAGTACAGATAGGAATGGGTGGATGTCTTTCCATTTATACCCGTTGTTTTAATTGTAAATATTCATGCCATGCATACTTCTTTAGATATGATAGATTTTACAGTAATAGAAAAAATGTTTAACAGGTGAATTGTCCCCAAATAGTCTTCTTTTTCTTAACCATATAGAATGCAGACACAGAAAAATAAGAACTAGAGAATGTTTCCAGGAGAAATGACCAGTAGAAAATAAAAGAGCTGGCTCTGTGGACTTCAGGTGTGGTGAGAAAAACGTCACCAGAATCTTGAACAAGGAAACTGGCAAAGAAAAGGAAAGAACCAAGGGCGGGACAGAGCCATCCCATGCTGACCTGACAATGCTGAGAAGTCTAGGACCTCCCTCCCTGTCCTTCTAGCCCATCCATACTATCTGCAGGGGGAAGGTAAAAAGGAAGGGAGATATCCTTCAATGTGGGATTCATCAAGAGTCCCAAGGATGACACAGGAGTGCAGCCTTTGTCATCTCCTAGAGAAAGCCCTAGAGTGAAGTACTCATTGTCTTTTATTTCATGTGCAATGATGGTAGTGATCGGATTTCCAAGAATCTTCATCCAAGAAATTTCCCTAAAACTATGGTTGTGGAAGATGGGCCACAACAAAAGAATATGAGAGTCCCTCAGTTGATAAATGGATAAACAATGTGGCAGATTCAGAAAAGGGAATATTACTGGGCCATAAAATAGAATGAACCTCTCCTACATGCCACAACATGGATGAACCTTGGAAAAGAACAGAATACAAAAGGACACGTTTTATTAATACATTTAAAGAAATGACCAGAAAAGGTGTATCTTTGCAGACAGAAAATGAATCCTTTAGATTGCCAGGTTCTGGAGAGAGGGATAACATGAAAAGATTATAGGGGGTAGAGTGTGTCTTTTTGTATGTTGAAAATATTCTGAAATTTGACAGTCATCATGCTTGCTGTAAGAGAGAATATGTTCACTCTGTTTCAGCCTTTTAAAAGGTGAATTTGTCATGAAGGGGAAATTTATCTATATGAATTAACTACAAATATAGTTATTTTCGGAGTAAAGTTTATATTGTGTGCCATGTAGAGTCAAGTAGGTTAGAAAATGACATATATGTATGGATTATATATAAATAGAGACAGAGATGGTGTGAGAAACACCGGGAGACCAGGAGACAGAGAGGAAGATAAAGCACGTGGCAAATGTTAAAAATTGATCAATATTGGTAAAGAATATACAGTTCTTTAGGCTCTTTTGATAATATTTTCCAAGTTTGTGATTATTTCTATGTAAAATGGTAACAAAGCTAAACAAATGAATGGGAGACTGAAGTAAGCAGGGAGGGCCCTGAGTGCGCTCAGGCAGGTTTTGGTCTCACTTCCCCATGACCTTGGACCACTGTTGGAAATGCCATTGCCCGCGTATGAGCTACAATAATAATCCTCCTCGTCCTCGGGCTGGAGCCCGGAGATGCTCAGGGAGGCTGTGTTGCCAGACTTGGAGCCAGAGAAGCGACCAGGGATCCCTGAGGGTCGTTCATTGACGTTATAAATGAGGAGCTTGGGGGCCGTGCCCGGGCGCTGTTGGTACCAGGACACATAGTTATAATATCCAATGTCACTGCTGCTTCCAGCACAGGAGATGGTGACTGTCTGTCCCAGAGCCCCAGATGCTGAGGGAAGCTGAGTCAGGGCAGACTGAGCTCATGACCCTGAAAAGGTAAAGACAGACAGTGAGTTCTCAACCAGGCTTAGGTGGGTCAGGAGAGGCATAAAGAAAGGGGTCACCCATTATGCAGAAGTGGGAGGGTCTCACCTATGCACTGAGTGAGAAGAATGAGGAAGAGGGGAGTCCAGGGCATGGTGGGGGCACCCAGATCTCAGTACACTGAGACTCACAGGTGGGCAGCACAGCCTCAGGAAATGTATCCCCTTGCAGCACTTGGTTTCCAGGCTCCAGGGGACTTCTATGCAAATATGCTCATCTAGCCTTTGGTCCAGAGCCTAGAGGGTGGGACCTTTCTGGGACTCCTGCCTCCTGGGGCCTCAGTACCAAGGGGGTGGCAGACAGAGTAGTTCCTCATCAGAATACCTCTCAGGCTGGGTCTCCGAGGAGACAGAGATGCTGAGAAGGTCTTGCCCACTGAGCATCAGTGATTAGCAGATCTGGGCAGAACCCAGAGTCGTCTTCTCAGTACAGATGAGCTGGACCCCATGGACTATGGGTGTGACCCCAATGCCCAGACAGAGGCTCCCTGCTGTGTCCCTGGTCTGCCCACAGCTGCCTACCAGAGCATAAGGGATTTTCCCTCTATTACAGTTTGATGTAATTATGAATTCCAAAAATACAAATTGAATCATGCTTGTAAACTGATCTGTTAATCTGGGTGTGATTAGGTTACAATTGGGGCATTAACTGGGCCACATCAGTAGGGCGTTGAGCCCCGCCCCTCAGTGGGTGTGTTCTCAAGTATAAAAGGCAAGGCCAAAGACAGATTTGAGAAGCAGATTTTTGAGAAGCAGTTCTGATGTTGGAGAGCACGTCCTAGGAGAAGAGAAATGAGCCGTTCACCTGATAGTCTACAGCTGACCTTGTGGAGGAAGCGCTAAGCCCAGAGAGGAACACAGCCCCTGGAGCAGAGGAACCCAAAAGGCCTGAGCCCTGGAAGACGTCGGCAGCTGTCTTGCTCCGACACGTGGACTTTGTTGAGGGAAGAAACATGCTTTGTGGCCGGGTAACTGTAAGCTTCTACCCCAAATAAATACCCTTTATAAAGACCAACCAATTTATTGGTATATTTGTAAAGGCACCCCTTTGGCTGACTAATACACCCTCCATGGACAATCTTGTTACCACCAGCTTGTGATGCTCTCTGGACCCTGCACTTTAATAAAAATTACTGACACAATGACAACCAGCAAGATGGCAGCAGAGTAAGGAGTGCTTAGAATCAACTGCTGCTACAGGGCAGTTGGAAAATCACCCAGAGTTATCAAAGCACTTGTTTGGGGGCTCCAGGAGACCAGATGTGCACCCTGCAACATTTTTTAAAGAGTGGAAGGAGGAGACTGCCCATCTGCAGAGAAGATTCGAGTAGAGCACTCCATGCCATGGAGGCTGGTCCCCATCCTCCACTGGAGGCACAAGCCACCTCGGGAGCTATTCTGTGGCTGGAATTGGAAGCTCCACTTGCCAAAAACGAGAGAAAGAGAAGGTTGGGCATCAATTTCAGCTACTGACTAGTAAATTTGGTGGGCTAACGTATAATCCTAAGAACAGCTAAAGTTTGAACCTGTCCAAGTCAGAAAGTGGCTGGTAGCTGCCATCTTAACTCCACGCCTGACATGAGTGGAACAGGGCTGACTGAAAATCACAGTGCTGGTAGGGACTCACTTCTTTCCATCCAGATCAGGCTGCAGCTGTAGCCTATGCCCCAGGCCCACCTCGGACAGGGAGGAAGCTGCGGGGAGCTGCACCAGCCTCTCCAGGAAACTACCAGCTACGCTGCAAAGTACAGTGATCATCTGACTTTGGCAGCACAAGGCGCCCCAGGAGCTATTCTGTGGCAGGAAACTCCCATTTCCTAAAAACAGGGAAGGAAGAGACTGTTGGCCACTGATTTCAGCTACTGATTAACAAATTCGGGCGGCCAAAGAGTAACCATAAGAAGAGATAAAGTTTGAGCCTGTTCAAGTCAGAAGGAGGCCGATAGCCGCCATTTTGACTCCACCCCCAACATGAGGGGAAGCCCGGCTAATTACAATCCACACCAAGAAACAGGAAGATATGAAGGAATGGGCCCAATTAAAGGAACAAGATAAGCCTCCAGATGACATAAAGGAGTTGAGACAACTAATCTTAGATGTTCAGACAAATCTTAATAAATTCAATGAGATGACTACAGAAGTTAAGGATATTAAGAAGACATTGGATGCGAATATTCTTGCTGTCCTGATTTTGTGAGAATCAGGGTAGGCTAAACATTCACTATATTAGAAACCATGCATGTGTCCCCAGACCTAATTTTTCTCCCTAAGTCTGGTTTATAAAATGCTGTTGATAAACCAAGCCTGATTTATTATATGACCATCCTGTAAGGGAAATGACTGTAAGTCTAGGTATCCTTGGTCAACCTTAAGAGATACAGCAGGAGGGCTGATGTGGCTCAAATAATTGGGCATCTGTCTCCCGTATGGATGGACCTGGGGTCAATCCCTGGGACGTCCCAGTAAAAATTAAAAAAAAGAAAAATATAGAGGGCATGCAGGCTACTAGGCCCCATGAGCGGGTAAGTCCCCCAGGCCCCACCGAGCCATGCAGCGAGATGATGACTTAACGGGAGAGTGACACAAGGGAGAGCCAAGATGAGACACACCAAAAACACAGGAACTAGGGTGGCACAGGTGGTGGGACACCTCTCTCCCACATCGGAGGTCCCAAGGACTGAATCCAGGTGAAGACAGGAGGAGAAGGATGAGAAGAGAGGGCAGGAAACAGACACAGAGAATCGCCCACTGAATGGACACAAAAACAGCAATAATGGGAGGAAGGGGATAAAAATGGATAAAAGTAAATAAATAAATCTTTTTTTTAAAAAGGTACTATATATTGCTTGACTGCAAATATACAAAATGTAAATACAAATAAATTATAGAGACAAATAGATTAGCAATTATGTATGGCAGTGGAAGGATGGAGAGATTGAGAGATGACTACTGAGAGGTAGGATTGTTTGTTTTGTGTTTTTTTTTGAGTAATGAAAATGCTGTAATAGTGATACAGCATTATTGTGGCGGTCAGTGAGATCCTTCTGAGACGTGCATAAGCCTAACCTCTGGAATGGCCTCCTGACCCACCTTGTAATTTCTTGGCCATAAGAATCCATTTCTATTTATTATTTCCCCCTTTTGCTGCAGGTCTTTTTCCAAATGCATCACTGGTTTGTACTTGGTAATAATCCCTTGGTGTCTGGTAGGCTCATCTCCGGAAGTCATGTCCCACACCAGGGCTAAGGTAGTGAGTTTATATGCTGAGTTTGGCTTAGAGAAAGGCCACATTTAAGCAACAGGGAGGCTTTTCTACTGACTTTTCAGAAACCTAAAGCTTCCAGAAAATAAAGTGAAAATAAGATAAGACACTGGGGGAACATAGAGAGAAATTGTCAATATACATAAATGCTAACAGATCTTATACTGATGAAAGGCACAATGCCAGAAATATTTTATATTTTATTTTATTTTAGTTATTTTTTCATCATCATTTTTGGGTTTTGTTTTGGGGGAAGCTTTGGGTTTCAGAAAGTTGCAGATGTCACAGGCGAAGATCACTGTTGGTGGGGGTTTGGGTGGGGAGGGGTGCACCTCGGGGCAATGCCTCAATGGAAGATGAATGTGCTCAAGTGGTCATGGGGTGTTGTCTCAGTGGGTGGAGACCCACACAATAACCAATGGAATATTGGGTTCCTATCCTTAGGAGTCCTGCTACATTCTCTGATACACTGGCAAGAATCTCTAGAGTATACATAGTGTAATGGTTTCAGAGTTTTATTTAATTATGAATTCCAAAAATATAAATTGGATTATTCTTGTAAACTAATCTGTTCATCTGGGCATGATTAAGTTATGATTAGGGCGTGAACTGCCAGTCAGTGGGACATTGAGTCCCATCCCTCGGTGGGCATGGTCTCAAGTATAAAAGGCTAGACAAGAGGCAGCAGAGATTGAGAGAAGCAGATTTGGAAAAGCAGATTTGGAGCAGCAGAATTGCAGAGAAGCAGATTTGAGAAGCAGTTCTGATGTTGGAGTGAGCTGTTCGCCCGATAGTATACAGCTGGCCTTGTGGAGAGACGCAACGCATAGAGAACCTCATGGTCTACAGCTAAACTTGTGGAGGAAACAAAAGCTAAGCCTGGAGAGAAACGCAGCCCCGGGAACAGAGGAACCCGGAGCCTGAACAATGGAGACGTGGGCAGCTGTCTTGCTCCAACACGTGGACTTTGGTGAGGGAAGAAACTTATGCCTTGTGGCCTGGTAACTGTAAGCTTCTACCCCAAATAAATACCCTTTATAAAGACCGACCAATCTTTGGTATATTTCAAAGGCACGCCTGTGGCTGACTAAAACACATAGAGACTTCCTAGCCAAGGAGGATAGACCAATATGCCAGGCCCTTGATATTGATGCTTCTACTTATGAATCTTGTTCTTATGAAATTGAAATTTATCCTAGTACTATAAATTGCCTAAGAGTTACCTCCTGAAAACCCCCTTGTTGCTCAAAGATGCCTCACTATAAGCCAAACTATGGGAACACCATGGTTACAGTTTTATTGTAATTAATTTGATTTCACTTCATGGGAAAAATGTATTAAGATACATACAGACTCACACATTTAAGCCTACAAAAGTGTTACCGCATCTCTTGAAGGCCAGGTACTAGAAAACTACCAATTAATTTTGACACCTGCCTCCGGAGGAGAGACAGACAAAACCAATCCAATGTCCTGTGGGAGGTTCATTAGGGGAGGTGAGAAGCATGACTTGTGTGAAGATGGAGGGGTCTTGAGTGTCTGGACCAGTAGCGAGAGAAAGAAACAATATCTTTGAGAGCCAGAGAGGAGACGCACAGAGCAGAAGAAATTTAACTTTAGTGTTACGGACGATCCTGTAGAGACAGCAGAATGCCTTTTACTTTGACTCTCAGGTCCTTGTCACTAAACATAAATGACATGAGAATCCCCCTGATGCACAGGGTCCAGGAAATCTCCAGGTGACAATGCCAGGTCTGCTTCCTGGTAGCCACTCTGCACTGACTGCTGCAGGCACAGGGATTGTCTTTGTCCAGATTCAGACAGGTCCTCCAATGGCTTTGACCTGTGAGGATCTTCAATCCCTCAGCATTCGTTCTAGTCCTTATCCCCCCTATGCTCTGTCCATGGTCACATAAGAAGGGCTGTTTTTCTCCCTGTGGGAGTGAAGAATAACTGTGGGGTGACATGTGTATCTACGGACCAGATTTATTCATGATCTCCTTTGGAGTGTCCATTTCTAACTTTGAGGATGCTGAGATTTGGGAGTTCGGACCTCCATGATGTTCTGTGCAGATTGCAATGGATGAGGCATCAAATCTTTCTGTACTCCTGTCTGTGTCACTCCCTTCTTCTGATTGGAAGCTCACTTGTGACAACTGTCCATTCATTCTGGAGTCCAGTCTATTCCATGACACTTTCCTCTTATCACTCTCAGGCAGCTCTCCTTTTATCATTTAATTTTCAAAGAAGCTTTGGGTCACAGCAGAGCCACAGACAAAATACAAAACATTCTTATGTACTCAACCCCCTCCTCCATTTCTCCCCATACCGAAATCGTTTTGTATGTGAATGGCAGCCCCAACATAACAGACATACGGATAGTGAAACATAGTTCCTCAACATTGTCATTGGTCCACATCAAGGTCCCCCTTTTAGATCGTACACTTTTGTAGTTTTTGATGCTTGTCATAAACCCCCCAGGTGCTGTGAGTGCTGCTTTCACCTTTCACCCTCCTTCCCCACAACTGCCCTGCTAGTGATTATCACCTGGGGTCTCCAGTTTCCAATGCTGTGTTATAAATATTGGCCCCCTCACCATAATGCAGACAAATCTTGAAGAGTTTTCCCAGGCTTAGCGCTCCCCATGGGGTCAGCTAAGGTCTTTATTGAGCCTTCATCAAAGCTGAGTAACCCTCTGCTTTGTCCTTTGCCCTTTTCCTTTCATATGTTTCAGTCCCAGGAGCAGTCTCTATTATTTCTTCATAAATTGTATCTCC
>PVKH010026369.1:0-13213 GCA_004027955.1 Chaetophractus vellerosus
TAGAGGGCCTTCTTAGGGCTTTGGAGATATCAATGTCCTATATAAGAGCAGATAGCCCTTGAGTTTGGTGTCTTACCAGTGGACCCTAATTTGGAACCCTTTCTCCTGAGAGTGACAGAGATTTACTGAAATATATCTTCACTGCTCATGGTCCATTGGTCTCTTCTATTCAAACCTATATTTGATGTCAGTGTTTTAGGTGTACTTCTGGAGACTAGAGCCTATGTGCTATCCATGTGCCAACGGGGTCCAGGGGCTCTGTGGACCTGCAACTCCTACTTTACAACTCAATGGATTCACTCAGGACACCTAGTAGGGAGATGATGATCGACGACGGCTATCCTGGGGAATGGAGAGAGCCTGCAAATGCAGGTAGATCAACTCTTCCATCATATCTGTGGGATATAAGTTCCCTCTCACTTGGTGGTGGAGGGGACATCATCATCCCAGACTCCTCGGGATTGGGGGAAGAACTATGGACTAGAATGGACTTGTTGGTGTCCTGCTATAGACTTGTGATACATGCAATGGAAGACATTACAAAATTATGTGGAGCCAGGGTCACTGGACCCTTTGGGGGCAGGGAGAGGGAAGGGAAATTGTAATACAGGTTTTTTTGGGACTTGAAAATTGTCATGTGTGATGTTGCAATGGAGGATATAGGCCATTTTATATCATCATGTATCATGCAGAACTGTATGGGAGAGAGGGTGGTGTACAGTCTGAACTGTGATCCATGCTTGATGGCAAAGCCCCAAAATATGTATATCTATCTCAGACATTATGCCACACTGATGAAATATATATGTGGGAGGTTATGGTCGGTGTGGGAGGGTGGCATATGGGTACTCCTAAAATTTTTGTGCAACATTTATGTAATCAGTGCATTCTAAAATATATATATGTAATAAAAAATAATAAAAAATAAATTCAGCAACATATTCAGATGCCTAGACATGAGCAAAAAAATTACAAACCATAGTAGGAAACATGGAGAGCTGGCACAGTGAAAGAAACTAAACAAATATCCTGAAGAGATACAGGATTTAAGACAATTAGTGATAATCACACAATTCTCTTAAATCACTTCAAATAATTTAAAGAAAAAATGACTAGAGAAATATAGGATATTATGATGACAATGGGTGAGAATAAAGAAACTTTAGAAAACCTGCAAAGAAAAGTAACAGACATTTTGGGAATGAAAGATACATGGATAATATTAAAATGAAAATACAGGAAAACAGAAAGATGAGATTGGAAAAAATGGAACAGAGTTTCAGGGAATTGAATGACAACAGGAAATACTAAAATATTCCCATTATCAGTGTCCAAGATGGAGAAGAGAATGGAAAAATGTCAAAAAAGTATTTGAGGAAATAATGACTGAAAACTTTCCAACCCTTATGAAAGACATAAATATCAATATCCAAGACAACACACCCCAAACAGAATAAATCTGAAGATGCCTTACCCTAGGACACCTTCCATTCACCATGATAAATACCAGAGATAATGAGAGGATTCTGAAAGCAGAAAGAGAAAGCAAACATCACATGCAAGGGAAATTCATAAGATGAAGGGATGACCTCTCACGGAGGTGAGAAGTGTTATGATATATTTAAGTACTGAAAGAGAAAAACTTCTAGGAAAGAATTATATGCCCAGGAAACCTGTCCATCAAAAATGAGTGAGTATTGCAAGTCCTCACAGAAAAACAAAAAATGATAGACTATGTTACCAAAAGACCAGAATTCCAAGTGATACTAAAGGGAGTACTGCAGCCTAAAAGGATGATAGAATATGTTACCAAAAGACCAGAATTCCAAGTGATTCTAAAGGGAGTGCTGCAGACTGAAAGTAAAAAAATAAGGGCAAGAGATTTGGAAAAGAGTTTAGAAATGAATATTATTAGGAAGGGTAAACTAAAGAGTAAGAAGACAGACAATAGAAAGTTATGACAACGGAGAGAGAGACAAAATGAATGAAGTAAATAATGCCTTTACAGTAATAAGATTCAATGTAAATGGGTTGAACTCCCCAATCAAAAGACATAGACTGATACAATGGATAATAAAATATGAACTGTATATATTGTCTACAAGGGGCCACTTCAGGCATAAAGACATAACAAAATTAAAAGTGAAAATTTGGAAATGATATTCCATGCAAATTGTAACCAAAAAATTAAAAAAGAGCTAGAAGAGCTAGAGTAGCAATACAAATATCACACAAAATAGGTTTTAAATGCAAAACTATTAGAAAGGATGAGGAAGATCATTAAATATTAATAAAAGGGGCAATTCAGCAAGAAGAAATAACTATACTAAATATTTATGCTCTTAACTTTAGCACGCCAATATACATGAGGCAAACACTGACAAAGCTGAAGGAAGAAATAGATGTCTGCACAATAATTGTTGGAAAATTCAATACTCAACTCTCAGTTTTGGATAGAACACCTGGACAGAGGATAAATAAAGAAAAAGAGAACTTGAATAATATGATAAATAACTGTACCTAACAGACATTAATAGAACATTGCACCCCAAAAGAGCAGAATATACTTTCTTTTCAAGTGCTCATGGATCTTTCTCCAAAATAGAGCATATGTTCTGTCACAAGAAAATTTGTAATAATTTTTTTTACAAATTTAAATTATAGAAAACACTTTCTCTGATTATAAAAGAACGAAGCTGGAAATCAATAATGGTTGGAAAAATGGATAATTCATAAATGTATAGAGATTAAGCACACTCTTTTACATAAACAATGGGTCCAAGAAGAAATTGAAAGAGATTTCAGCAAATATCTTGAGATAAATGACCCTGGTTTGAAGGGAAGTGGGGTGGGGGTTATCATATTGCACATAGGGGCTCACTTCTTTCTACTGAGATTGGATTTCAGTTCCAGCTTAGGTCACAGCCCCACCCCCAGCAGGGAGGAAGCTGGTGGGACCTGAATCAGCCTCTCCAGGAAACTGCAGGCCATGTCAGGCATCTGGTGCCCATCTTACTCTGGGTGTACAAGTGGGCTTGGGAACTGTTCTGTGGCTGGAGTTGGAAGATCCATTTCTCAAGGACAGGGGAGGAAGAGACAGTTGGCCACCAACTTCAGCTACTGATTTGTAAATTCAGCTGGCTGAAGTATAATCCTAGGAACAGCTGGAGTTTGAACCTGTTCACATTGGAAAGAGGCCAGAAGCTGCCATTTTAACTCTGCCCCTGGCATGAGGGGAAGCAGGGTTGACTGAAAAACCACAGTGCTGGTAGGGACCAGTTTTTTCCCATCCAAATCAGATTACAGCCCTAGCCTAGATTCCATCCACACTCCATACAGGGGAGAAGATGTGGGGACCTGCATCAGCCCTCCAGGTGACTGTAGGTGCTTTAGGCTGGCAAAGACTAATAGTTGGACACCTGGGGCTCTATTCTTTCACCCCAACAGGATAGGAGAGGATTTGTCTTTCCTTGGCCTCTCTGGGAAACTGCAGGTTCTTTTGGCCCATGCAGACTGGATACTCAAACAATGCAGCTCCATACCCATCTAAAGTAGAATAGGAGTGGAGCAGTGTTTCTCAGCCATTCTGGGCAATGGTAGGAATTTTCAGTCTGCACAGCCTGGACTGCTGGGTACTTGTAGATCAAACCAATGCCCCAATAGGATAGAAGAGGGCTGTTTCTTTCTTAGCCATTCCAGGCAATGGCAGGCATTTTTTGGCTGCACAGACTGGAGTTCTAGATGCCTGTGGATCCACCCCCAACCCCAAGTAGGACAGGAGGGGCCAGGTGTTTCCTCAGCCTTTACAGGCAATGGCAGGCACTTTTGACCTACCTAGACTGGATTGCTGGGCACCTGTGGATCCACCCACAACACCCTAGAGGTTAGGAGGGGGCTGGTGTTTCATAAGCCTCTCCAGGCAATGGAGGCACGTTTGGCCTACATTACTGAACAGTTGGGCAATGGTGGTTCTGTTTCCACTCTCTGAATGATGACAAGAGACATGCAAACATACATGTCATGGCTGTCCAGAAGGAGAAGAGAAAAGAAGAGTGGGAGAAGGAATATTATGGAAAAATAATGGTTGATATTTCCCAACACTATTGAAGGATATAGATATCCATATCCAAGAAGCACAGTGTTCTCCCACCTGAAAATACCTGAGACACTTACTAATCAGAATGTCAAATGGCAAAGACAGAGAGGATTCCAAGAAAAGCAAGAGAAAAGCAGTGCATAATATATAAGGGACACATAATATGAATAAGTGCCAATTTCTCATCAGAAACCATGGAGGCAAGATGGCAGTGCTATGATATTTAAGACACCACACACCAAGAAAACTGTTATCCAAGAATCTTGTCTGGCAAGGTTGTCTTTCAAAAATGAAGGCAAGGGAAGAGTGTTCACAGATGAACAGGAACTGAGTCTCTTTATAACAAAGAGACAAGCTTTGCAAGAAATACTAAAGGGAGTGCCACAGTTTGAAAAGAAAACACAGGAGAAAGAGCCTTGGAAGAGTCTAGAAATGATTATATCAGTAAAAGTAACTAAAAGTGTCAAAAGAGTGTTGAAAATAAAATATGACAGCTAAAATCCAAAGGTAAAAATGGGTGAAATAAGAACTGCCTTTACAGTAATAACATTGAATGTTAATGGATTAAACTCCTCAATCAAAAGACATAGACTGGCAGAATGGATAAGAAAATATGTCATCCATATGCTATCTATAAAAGACTCACCTGAGACCCAAGAATACCAATAGACTGAAAGTGAAATGGAAAAAGATATTCCATGCATGCAGTAATAAAAAAAAAAAAGCTTCAGTAGCTATACTTATATTGGATGGAATAGACTTTAAAGCAAAAGAGTTACTAAAAACAAAGAAGGCATTAAATATTAATAAAAGTGGTGAATCACTAATAAGAAATAACAATCATAAATGTATAAGCACTTAACAAGGATGTCCCAAGATACATGAGGCACACACTGGCAAAAATGAATGGAGAAATAGATATCTCCACAATAATAGTTGGAAATTTCGATACATCACTCCCAGCACTGTATAGAACATCTGAGCAGAGGATTAATAAAGAAAGAGAAAGTTTGGATAATATGATGAATGGACTAAACCTAATAGACATATGCAGAACATTGTACCCCCCAAAAGCAAAATATACATTCCTTTCAAGTACTCATGGAACTTTCTCCAGGATAAAACATATGTTGTCACAAAGCAGATCTCAATAAATTCAATAATATAAAAATTATACAAAACACTTTTTTTCTCATCATAATAGAACAAAGTTGGAAATCAACAAGTAGCAGAAAAAAGGAAAAGTCACAAATGTATGGAGATTAAACAATACACTCTTAAATAATCAGTGTGTCAAAGAAGAAATTTGAGAGCAATCAATAATTATCTTAAGAGAACACAAGATATCAGAACCTATCACAGCATATGAAAAACCCACTGATAACATTTTACTCAATGGTTAAAGACTGAAAGCTTTCCCATTGAGATCAGGAAAAAGGCAAGGATGCTCTCTGTCACAACCATTATTCACTACAGTGCTAGCAGTTTGAGGTAGAGCAATCAAGCAAGAAAAAGAATTAAAAGGCCTCAAAATTGGAAAGGAAGAACTAAACCTTTGGCTCTTTGCAGATGATATGATCCCAGGAAAGTCCCCAAAAATCTACTACAACAAAACTGGTAGAACTAATAAACTATTTCAATAGAGTGTCAGGATACAAGATGAATATACAAAAATCAATGGTGTTTCTATTCACTAGTAATGTACAATCTGAGAAGGAAATCAGGGAAAAAATTACATTTACAATAGCAACTAAAAGAATCAAAGGATGTAAAGCACTTGTATTCAGAAAACTAAAGTGTGTTGTTAAAAAACATAAAATAATTGGAAGAACATTCCATCCTCATGGATTGGAAGACTAAATAGTACTAAGATGTCAATTCTACCCGAATTGATATACATAGTCAATGCAATCCAAATAAAAATTTCACCAGCATCTTTTTTATATTAAAATTTTATTTAAGTATATCACTCATACATAAACTTACATAAGAGATAATTGTTTAGCAAAAGTTCTGAACTTGCCAAACAAACATGCATAATATCATACATGGCTCTCATACATCACCCCACCACAAATACTTTCTATTGTTGTGAAACATTTTTTATGTATGCTGAAAGAGCATCCTCAAAATATTACTACAAATCAAAGTTACTTACATTTGATTTATGTCCCCCAACCCAACATTTTATTATTTTTAAAATATCTTTTTATTACAGAAGTTGGGAACATACAAAACAATCATGCATTTGTGTAGAATTCCCATACAACACCCTTTCATCAACACACCATACCATGGTGGAATATGTTGTACAGATTATGAGATAATATCATCAGACTATTGCCACCTACTATGGTCCATAGCAGATATTCAACACACTTTTTCCACACTCCCACATTATCAACATAGTACATCTTTGGAATAGATGAATCAATATTACAGTAGTTCTGTTAACCACAGTCCATAAGTCACTCCAGTTGTATTTTTCCCAAGCTTCTCTACATTCCCACCAGCCTGCAATGTTGATGTACATCCACTCTAGCTCACAGAGGGACACTCTTGCATCCATACCAGCAACCGCAATTCTCATCCACCTCTGGGTTCACTGTGTTTTTCAGTCCCTAGATTATTCTCTAGTTTTCTTTCAATTGGCATTTACATCCCTAGACTGCCCTTTCCAACCACATTCCCATTTATAAACCAGCTGTTGCTCACTATAATGTGTTACAATCAATGCTAAACCTTTTCACACCTTTACAGTAAAGTCAATTAAAACTTCTACATACATTAATCATCAATAGTAATTCTCAACCCTCTTATTATCTCCTTTAATAATCCACCACTTACCAACAGGTGTTGAAGATGTACTCTGACATTTCCTTCTAGAATCTTTATGGTTCCTTCTTTTTTCTTTAGGTCTTTAATCCATTTTCAGTTAATTTTTGTATAAGGTGTGAAATGAGGGTCCTCTTTCTTTCTTTTGACTATGTATATCCAGTTCTCTCAGCACCATTTGTTGAATGGACTGTTCTGTCCCAGCAGGTTGGGTTTGACAGGCCTGCCAAAAATCACTTGACCATAGATGTGAAGGTCTGTTTCTGAACCATCATTTAAATTCCATTGGGCTTTGTGTCTATCCTTATGCCAGTACCATACTGTTTTTTTTTTTATCACTGTAGCTAGGTAATATGATTTAAAGCCCAGATGTGAAATTCCTCCAAATTTGCCTTCCATTTTAAGATTTTTCTGGATATTTGGGTCCCCTTACCTTCCAAATACACTTTACATGGTGTTTTCCATTTGTTTTTAAAAAGCTGGTGGAATTTTTATCAGGCTTCCATTGAATCTGTATATCAATTTGGGTAGAATTGACATCTTAAAGATATTTAGTGTTCTAATCCATGAACATGGATTTTTCTTTCAATTATTTAGGCTTTATAAGATTTCTTTGAGGGATGCATTACAATTTTCTGAATACAAGTGCCTTATATCCCTGGTTAAGTTTATTCTTAAACTTTTGATTCTTTTAGATGCCACCACAAATGGAATACTTTCCCTGATTTTATCCCCAGATTGCACATTACTAGTGTCTTTTAATATTTCATTTGATATAAGTATAGCTACTCTGGCTTTTTATTTTTTTGGTTCCTGCCTGCATGGAATATCTTTTTCCAGCCATTCACTTTTTTTTTTTTCACTTTCAATCTCTTGGTATCCTTGGGTCCAAGGTGAGTCTCTTGCAGACAGCCTATAGATGGCTTATATTTTCTTTCCATTCTGCCACTCTGTGTCTTTTGATTGAGGAGTTTAATTCTTTAGTATTATTCAATTTTATTACTGTAAAAAAAGTTATTTCACCAATTTTCACCTTTGAGTTTTATCTCTCATTTATTTTCACCACATTTTTGTGACTTTTAGTTGCTTTTACTGATATAATCTTAATATCTAGAATCTCTTCCAAGTCTCTCTCTCTTGTCTTTTCTTTTCAGACTGTAGCACACCCTTTGGTATTTCCAGAAGGCTCTCTCTCATTGTTATAAATTCTCTCAGTTTTTATCTGTGAATACTCTGAACTTTTCCTAATTTTATGATTCTTGGCTGGAAGTTTATTCTTGCAGTATCTTAAATATATCATACCATTACCTTCTTGCCTCCATGGTTTCTGATGAGAAATTGGCACATAATTTTATTGGGTATCCCTTATATGTAATACATTGTTTTTCTCTTGCTTCTCTCAGAATTCATTTTTTGTCTTTGGCATTTGACACTGATTAGGATGTGTCTCAGATCTGGTCTATATGTATTTAATCCAGTGGGAGTACATTGTGCTTCTATCCATGTCCTTCAATAAGTTTGGGAAATTTTCCACCATTATTTCTTCATAAATTCCTTCTGCCTCTTTTCCCTCCCCTTCTCCTTCTGGAACACCCATTACATGTATGTTTGCATGTGTCTTGCTATTGTTTAGTTCCCTGTGACCTTGTTTAATTTGTTCCATTCTTTTCTTCATTGGCCTTTTTGTATATTCACTTTCAGAGACCATGCCTTACAGCTCAACAATCCTTTCATTTGACACCTGAAACCTCCTGTTATATGAATCCAGTGAATTTTAAATTTCATTGATTGAATTTTAAATTTCATTTACTGAATTTTAAATTTTATTTATTGTCCCTTTCATGCCTGTTAAATCTGTTACTTTTCTATGTATGCTTTCAAATTCTTCTTTGTGTTCTTCCAGTGTCTTCTTAATATCCTTAATCTCTTTAGCCATCTCATTGAATTTACTAAGGAGATTTGTTTGAACATCTATGATTAGTTGTCTCAACTCCTTTATGTCTTTTGGAGGCTTATCTTGTTCTTTTAACTGGGCCATATCTTCCTGTTTCTTGGTGTGGATTGCAATTTTTTTATAGTGTCTTGGTATATGGCTTACTAGATGTGTTTATCCTGGGTGCAGTTTCTCTGTTTAGTTTAGAGCTTTATTGCCCTTTCTTCTTTGTTGGTTGTGTGGTAGGAGCCAAGGATGCAGTGGGTATTGTAAGCTGTGGAGGCTCAAGCTGTCCATATTGCCCAAGGGACCATTGAAGCTTCTCCCACTTTTCTCCTTTACCAGTGGTAGTTACAGAGCCGCAGCTGTGTGTAATAATCCAAGTCATGCAAGTAAAGGCCGTCTGTAGTTGCCTGGAGAGATTGATGAAGCTTCACATCCTTTCCTCCCTTTCCTGGAGCAGGGATGGTGCTGCAGGTTTGGGCAGGAATCTATGTCATGGAGGTCCCAAATGACCACAGTTTCCCAGGTAGACTTCCAACTATTCAGTCTGTGCTGGCTGAATGTATCTGCCATTACCCAGAGAGGCTGGTTTAGGTCCCATCAGCTCCCTCCTTGCTGGAGGTGGGGCTGGGACTTAGGCTAGATCTGCAACCCAATCTGGAGGGAAAGAAGCTGGTCCTTACCAACACTGTGCTTTTCAGTCCACCCCACTTCCCTTCATGCCAGGGGTGGTGTTAAAATGGTGGCTACTGGCTTCTTTCTGGATTGCACAAGTCCAAACATTAACTGTTCTTAGGGTTATACTTTAGCCAGCTGAATTTACTAATCAGTAGCTGAAGCTGGTTCCAAACCAGTTTTTCTTGCCCAATTTTTTTGAAATGGCACTACCAATTTTAGCCAAGGAATATCTCCCGAGGAGGCTTTTGCCACCAGTGGACTATGGGCACTAATTTTCCCAGTGTGGTATGCTGTAGTCATGAACCTTCTCTGTAGATGACCAGTCTCCTCCTACCATTCTCTCAAACATGTTACAGGATGCTCTTCTGGTTTCCCCTAGCCCCCAAACAGTTGTTTCAGATAGCTCTGCATGATTACTAACTGTCCTGTAGAACAAGCTGCCACTTGGAGCTCCTTATTCTGCCACCATCTTGCTGGTTGTCCAACCAGTATTTTTTAAGCAAATGGAAAACATAATTATCAAATTTATGTGGAAGGGAAAGGGGCACCAAATAGCCAGAAACATCTTTAAAATGGAAAGTGAAGTTGGAGGACTCTCATCCAGACTTTAAATTATATTACCTGGCTGCAGTGGTAAAAACAACATGGCACTGGCATAAAGATAGGCACATAGACCAGTGGAACCCAATTGATGGTTCAGAATCAGACCCTCTCATCTATGGTCAAGTGATTGTTGACAGGCCTGTCATACCCACACACCTGGGGCAGAAGAGCCTACTCAACAAATGATCCTGGGAGAACTTGATCACCATATCTAAAAGAAAGAAAGAGGACCACTATCTCACACCTTATAAAAAATTAATTCAGGGGCCGGCTCAATAGCCCAGTGGATAGGGCGCCAGCATACCACATGGGAGGCCCTGGGTTCGATTCCCGGGGACCTCTCCTAGCAGGCAGACCGCCTTGAGAATGGCAAGCCACCAGGGGCGGGCCAGAGCCGCCATGGGCAGGGCAAGAAGCTGCCACGGACATGGCAAGAGCCGCCATGGGCAGGTCGCCCATGGATGGAGGGCAGCCAGCCACCCGCGAACTGAAAGCCAGCCATGAATGGATGCAGAGACTGCCCACAAGCGGGGAAAGCCATGCCTGCACTGTGACCACTCTCGGTGCATCCCCACAGTGGGGGGAAGGGGAGATATGTAATAAAATAAATAAATCTTTAAAAAAATAAAATAAAAAATAAAAAAATTAATTCAAAATAGATCAGAGACCTAAATAATAAAGCTAGAGCCATAAATCTCATAGGAGAAAATGTAGGAAAAATCTTCAAGACCCGGTGGTAGTTGGTTCATTCTTAAAACTTATACCAAAGCATGAATAATAAAAGAAAACATGGATAAAGGTGATCTCCTCATTATTAACACTTTCATGATTCAAAGGACTTCATGCCATTCAATGGGAGAAAAAATTTGGAATCCACATATACGATAAGGGGAGGATTTCCATTGTATATAAAGAGAGCATAGAATTCAACAATAAAAGAGCAAGCAATTCAATTTTAAAAATAAGCAAAATATTTAAATAAACATTTCTCCAAAGAGGAAATACAAATGGCCAAAAAGCACACGAAATAATTTTCCCCATCGCTAGCTATTAGGGAAATGCAAGTAAAAACAGCAATGAGATGTCATCTCACACTGAATATAATGGCTATTATTAAAAAATCAGAAAAAACAAGTGCTGGAGAGGATGTGGAGAAGTTGGAAGACCTTCACTGTGGTGGGATTGTAACAGTGCAGCCTCTGTGAAAACAGTTTGGCAGTTCCTCTGGTAGATAAATATAAAACTGTCATATGATCTGGCAATGCCTTGGTTATGAACATATCCAAAAGAACTATAAACTCTGGCATGAACAGCCATCTGCACACCAATGTTAATAGTGGTGTTATTCAAATTTCCCAAAAGATGGAAACAACCCAAGTGTCCATCAATCAATGAATAGATAAACAAAATGTGATATATAGATACAATGGAATACTGGGCTGCACTAAGAAGAAATGAAATTTGGACACATATGTTAACATAGGTGAATCTTGAAGACATGCTAAGGGAAGTAAGCCAGACACAAAAGGACAAGCATTGCATGGTCTCAGTAATATGAACTAAATATGAAGAATAAACACATGAAGTTAAAACCTAAAGTTTAGGTTATTAGGAGATAAGAGGAGGACTGAGAAAGACTACTGATGCATCATGTATGTAGATGGTTTAATTAAAATGACTGTAAAATTATGGAAAAGGATAGAGTCAATGGTAACACATTATAGTGATTAGCAGCTGGGATATAAATGGGCTTGTAGCTGGAAACATAGTCTAGGGATGTAAATGTCAATTGAAAGAAAGATGGAGAATTATTCTGGGACTGAATAACACAGTAAACCCAGATGTGGATGAGAATTGCAAATTCAAGACAAATGCAAGAATATCATTCTGAGAAATAGAATGTATGTACATCACTATTGCAAGATGGTGGGAATATGGAGACTCATGGGAAAAATACAATTAACATAACCTATAGTTAACAGCAATACTGTTATAATCGTGCATCAATCTCAAAGAAGTACTGTAATATGGCGATATGGGAAAATATGTCAAATGTTATGAGGGACCATAGTTAGTGATAATAGTCTGATGATATTATCTCATAATCTGTAAAAAATATTCCATCATGGTGTAGGGTGGTGGTGAAAGAGTGTTGTTTGGGAATTCTACAAGTGTTTGATTGTTTTGTAAGACCTCAAAAGACAATTACAGGGGCCAGCTCGATAGCCCAGTGGATAGGGCGCCAGCATACCACATGGGAGGCCCTAGGTTCGATTCCCAGGGACCTCTCCTAGCGGGCAGACTGCCTTGAGAATGGCAAGCTGCCATGGGTGGGCTGGAGCTGCGGTGGGCAGGGCAAGAAGCTGCCATGGACAGGGCAAGAGCCACCACGGGCAGGGCAGGTCACCCGCGGATGGAGTGCAGCCAGCCACCCGTGAACTGAATCAAGCGCCGGCCATGAACAGACGCAGAGACCACCCACAAGCGGGGAAAGCCGCACCTGTGCAGTGACTACTCTCAGTGCATCGCCGCAGTGGGGGGAAGGGGAGATATGTAATAAAATAAATAATTCTTAAAAAAAAGACAATTACAAGTAAAGAGATTGAATAAGTCAATATGGCAATATAACAAGGAAGTGTCACTGGTTTAAGGTGTTGGCTGGGGGTCATGTGGGAAAGGGTGCATCTGGAGCAGGCTTCAAGGGAGTGTGTGAGTACTCATCCTGTCATAATGTGTTGTATCTGTGGGTGGAGACCCACACAATGAGTGGGAAGGAGATGGACTCCCATCTTTGGGAGGACCAATACACTCAGAAATAGACAGGTGGGTGTCTCTTAAGAGCAAAGGTGGTTCCTAATAGGGGAGGACAAACCAGTGTGTCAAGACCTCTTGTTGCATGGAACTATGAATCTTGTCATCCAATGAGTCAAGCCAGGGGGTCATTATGGGCCCCAGGGGGATGGGGAGAGGGGACCATAATAGATTATACAGGGATTATTTAGTGGTTGTGGAAATGTTTTTCCTTACCTTACAGTGATGGACACAGGACATGGTAAATATCATCA
>PVKH010026370.1:0-13228 GCA_004027955.1 Chaetophractus vellerosus
TCACAAAAATAATCTCAAACTGCCATATCCATACATATACGGCCAACTGTTATTTGACAGGCCACCAAGCCCACTCAACTGGGAAAGAACAGCCTCTACCACAAATAGTGTTAGGTGAACTGGATATCCATATCCAAAAGAATGAGAGAAGATCACGAGCTCACACCCTATACAAAAATTAACTCAAGATATATCAGACCTAAATATATGAGCCAAGACCACAAAGCTCCTAGAAGATAATGTAGGGAAACATCTATGAGATCTTGTAGTAGGAAATGGTTTCATAACTTTACACCCAAAGTGTGAGCAATGAAAGAAAAAATAGATAAATGAGACTTCCTCAAAATTAAAAACTTTTGTACCTCTAAGGAGTTTGTCAAAGTAAAAAGGTGGCCTACTCAATGGGAGAAAATATTTGGGAACTACTTATCCAATAAAGGTCTAATATCCAGCGTATACAAAGAAATCCTACATTTTGAAGAGAAAAAGAAAAACGACCCATTTAATAAGTGAGCAAGTGATTTGAATAGACACACTTCTCCAAAAAGGAAATGCAAATGGCTAAAAAGCACATGAAAAATGCTCAACATCACTAGCTATAAGGGAAATGCAAATCAAATCTACAATGAAATAGCAACTTACACCTATTAGACTTGCTGCTATTTAAAAAAACTACAAGCATTGGAGAGGATATGGAGGAATAGGAACACTCATCCACTGATGGTTGGAATGCAGAATGGTGCAGCCATTGTGGAGGACAGTTTGGCAGTTCTTCAGGAAGCTAACTATAGAATTGCCATTTGATGCAGCAATCCCACTTACGGGTATATACCCAGAAAAATTGAAAGCAGGAACACAAACAGATATATGTGCACCAATGTTCATAGCAGCATTATTCACTATTGCCAAAAGTTGGAAGCAAACAAAGTGTCTGTCTATCAACAGATAAAATGGCTAAGAAAAAATGTGGTATATACATACAAGGTAGTATTACTTAGCTCTAAGAAGCAATGAAGTATTGACACACACAAAAACTGGATGAATCTCGAAGACCCTTATGGTAAGTAAACCAGTCACTAAAGGGCAAATATTGCATGACCTCACTGATATGACCTAAGCATATTGAGCAGACACACAAAGAGAGAGTCGGGAGGATAGGTTACCAGAAGGCAGAAAGGAACTATAGAGTGGTGAGCCGATGCTCAATCTCGGCAGAATCTATGATAAGGTGGAAGGAAATGGTTTGGTAGTGGATAGGGGTGATTGTGGTGCAGGGATGTGAGCTGGGTCAATGGTGCTAGAGTGTGAGGGTGAGCAGGGTTGGGGGTAGGTGGGTTGGACTATCTATGGAACTGAGAAGAGGGCTGAAGGAAGGAACAGGTGAACTCTGGGGAGGTAGAGGTCTGTAGCTGAAAATTCAATTATGGGAATGTTCTTTTGGCAAATATGGCAGTGGAGGGTCCCTGGTGCAGGGTGTCAGTGGTGGAGGGATGTGTGGGAAATGGTGCACCTGAAGCATGCTTCTGTGGAATATGAATGTGTTCATCTTGTCATAGGGTGTTATCTCAGTGGGTGGAGACCCGTACAATAAACAACAAAATATTAAACTTTCACCCTGGGGAGTCCTGCTACATTCTCAGAGGGGCAAGAATCTCTCAAGTACATAGCAGTGCCTAATAAAAGAAAACAGAGCAAAATGTCAAGCCCTCAATATTAATGCATATAATTATGAACCTTGTTTTTGTGAATTTGAAACTTAGCCTAATAATAAATATTACCTAAGAGTAACCTCCTGAAAACCAACTTGTTACTCAAATGTGGCCTCTCTCTAAGCCAACTCAGCAAATAAATGCACTACCTTTCCCCTGGGATGGAACATAACTCCCGGGAAAGAGTTTCCCTGGCACTGAGGGATGAACTCCAAGCACCAACCAGCAATGCATTTGGAAAAAGACCTTGAACTCAAATACATAAGAGTTTTTACAGCTAAGAGATTTCAAAATGAGTTGGGAGGTCATTCCAGAGATTACACTTATGCATATCTCAAGCAGATCTCACTAACTACCACTGTGAACAAAAAGCCTCTGTAATGCAGGAGGTCAAGCCTGGAAGGCTGACCAAATTCCTTGATATTCCAGAGAAACCACATGGGAGCCCAGCTTCTGTCATGTCTTTATCACTTACAAACATAACCCGGAAGCAGCAGGCTGGAAGAAGCTCCACCTACTTACAGGACCTGGTGGCAGCAGGCCAGGGGAAGCCTTGTGCCATGTTCTGTGCCACCTAACAGACATAGTTGACTTTTTAAGGTTACAAAGCAGCAGGAAACAAGAGTTACTAGTTGACAATTACCAGACCGCCTAATTATTTTCACAGGTGTTCCTTTGACGCTTATATACAACTCCCTGTTTATGAGGGTCAGGTGGTTGGCCAGACCAATCTGTCCTCATTCCAGGGCTTTGGGTTCATGGAAAGTGCATTCCGCCTTCATTTACCCTGTAGCTTCGTCTAGAGGTGCTACTAAGAGCTCTAGAGCCATCCGGACATTGTAGGCAAGGCACACAATCCCTTGAAATCAGCACCCTTTTGGTGGGACTGTATTAGTCAGCCAAAGGGGTGCCTTCGCAATATATACCAATAATTGGTTGGTCTTTATAAAGGGTATTTATTTGGGGTAGAAGCTTACAGTTACCAGGCCACAAAGCATAAGTTTCTTCCTTCACCAAAGTCCATGTGTTGGAGCAAGACAGCTGCCGACGTTTGCCAGGGTTCAGGCTTTTTGGGTTCCTCTCTTCCCAGGGCTGCAGCTGTAGACTATCAAGCAAACGGCTCACTTGTCTTTTCCTGGGGCGCTCCTCTCCAACATCAGAACTGCTTCTCAAATCTCTGCTTCTCAAATCGTCTGCCTTGCTTTTATACTTGAGACCACACCCACCTAGGGGTGGGGCTCAACACCCCACTAACGTGGCCCAGTTAACACCCTAACCATAACCCAATCTTGCCCAGATGAACAGATCAGTTTACAAGCATGATTCAATATGGATTTTTGGAATTCATAATTACAGCAAACTGTAACAGGGACTTACCTTGGAATATATGACAATCTATTTCCCAAATATAACAGTGTATTAGTCTTCCAAAGGGGTGCTGATGCAAAGTACCAGAAATCTGTTGACTTTTATAAAGGGTATTTATTTGGGGTAAAAGCTTAGTTACAAGGCCCTAAAGAGTTCAACTCAAGGTTGCTTTCTCACCTAAGTCAGCTGCTACATTTTGAAGCAAGATGGTCGCTGACCTCTGCCTGATCTCTCCTTCCTGGGCTTCCTCCTCCACTTAAGGATCCGTGGGCCCAGCTTTTTCCTGATCTCAACTGTAGGCTGGCATAGGGCTTCCTATATCAGTCTCTGGCATAGGATTCATTTCTTTACAGCATTCTCAGCTGCTCTGTTCTTTTCACAAGGTCAGCTGCAAACTATCAGGTGAATGGCTCATCTCTCCCCAAGGCCCCAGGATCAAACATGACAAAGCTCTCTCTCTTCCCATGTCTTCTTAAGTGAGTGTCCATTTATACAGGCCCACCAAGGGGGTAGGGACTCAACCTAAGTCACACCTTACTGAAGTGGTCGAATGAAAGCCCTAATCTTAACAGTTAATTTAATCAAAGTCATCTCAGCTGAATCTAATACAGTCAAAGGTTATCACACCCAGAGGAATAGATTAGTTTATAACATAATCTTTGTCTTTTTGGGATTCACAAAAATAATCTCAAACTGTCACAAACAGTTAGAGACTCATTTATAATTTCCCTACACATGATTTCTTCTACCCCTCTTGTTTGAGCCTATAATTAGCACTACACCCATTAAATATGTCTCAAATACTTAAATCTTTGGTCTGTTCATATGCCAGTTTAGTCCTGAATCTCAGAAGAGTTGCGGCCAACACCTACTATCCAGTTCATCGGACTCTCCCAGGACAACTAACAAAATGATGATGATGGACAACACCCATCCCCAAAAAACAAAGTATCTACAATTTCCAGCAAAACAGCTCCTTCCATCTGCCCCATGAGATCTAAGACCCTCTCAACAATCTGAGGTATCACCATCCCAAATCCTCAAGGTGAAGAAATGAACAAACATAAGGGTGGAATGCAACCATTGACAAAGTAAACTTATTAATAGTAATGGAAGAACATGTAATATTGATATAAAGATGCGGTTACCAGAAGTTGTGAGGTGAATAATAAGTGGAAAATAGGGCATTGGAATTAACTGTAAACCACAGTGTAAACTATAGCCCTTGGTTAGTAGCAATGCTTCAATATTTATTCATTAATTGTAACAAATATACCACACAATTGTAAGTTGCTATTAATAGGGGAAGATGTGGCGGTGGGGTGGGGTGGGGTATATGGGAATCCTTTCTACTTTCAATGTAACTTTTCTGTAATCTAAAACCTCTCTCAAAATAAAGTTTATTATATGTAAAAAAAAAAAAAAAGTCAGGGTAAAGACTTGGCCACAAGATGTCACTAAAATTCCACATTCTACTCTAAGAAGCTTCTTCCTTCAAAATAATCAGCAGTAGCATTGGGGTTTTGCATAAAATGAGAATAAAGCCTGCTTGATTCCCTCTTAATTTTACAAGAAGAATTAATGTGGCAGGGAAACGTGATGAGGAAGAAAGACAAAGGTGTTTTACAGTGTTATCTCACTCTATCTTGGCCTTTACAAATTTGTTTCTAAGAAAGTGTAATGAAATAAATTTGTTGAAATGGAATTGATAGTTAATAATTTAAAGAAAGTACTCTAAAATTTAAAAACTATTATAGAATGACTGTTATATTAAAATACTCAGGCTATTATAACATTTCTGGATTAAAAATCAAATGTATCCATTACAGCAAATTTACCTTAGAAAATTAAATGAACCTGTTCATTCATCTACATAGTTCTGTGCAACACCTTCTTTTGTGAACTATCTATTCAAATATTTTGCCCATTTTTAATTAGAATACTTGTCTTTATATGGATGAATTGCAGGTGTTTATGTATTGTATTCTACATACAAATCCATTGTTTTGTGAATATTCTCTTCCAGCATTTGCTCATCTACTCATTTCTTAATGGTGTATTTTTATCAAATTTTTCTTGTATGATTTATAAGAAACATTTTCTTAGCACGAAGTCATGAAAACGTTATCCTACATTTTCCTTTAAAGGCTTTATATTTTTAGCTTTTATGTTTAGATCTATGATCAAAAAGTGAATTAATTTTTCTATATAGTATGAAGTAGACATCAAGATTCATTTTTAAAATATTAAGTTATTTCCGTGTTTTCTCTTCTGTTTCCTTCCTCCTTTGATGTGGATGAAGACTACAGCTTGCCAATAAGTCTAGCAGTTACATATTTTAAGTCCTCCAGTTTTGTTCTTTATTTACATAATTTTCAATTATTGCCCATTGAAAATAGGTGCATCATTTAATATTATGTATGTCATAAAAATAACATGAGTTATTTTAACATGCTCATGAGTTTCAAAGAGTGCTAATTTGGAATACAGAGGAAAAAAGCATGTTTGTAGTTTTGTTTCTAAACAAATTTGAAATTAGCCAGGGAACTCCCTAAGTAATCCCCAAGATTATCTTTTTCAGAAATTTATTTAGAAATTTAGCAGCTCAAACCAAATCCACTTTTTATGAAATATAAATGATAAACTATAATGTTTTTGGCCAAACACTGCAACATTGGCTCAGGCTTAACATTTTATTGTCACATTTATTTGTTTGTTTACCTCATTTAAATTAAAATAAAGTTTCACGGTTTACATGAAGATGAAAAATTCTTTACTTACAGATTCAGTTTCATACTTCCAGTCAAACTGCTTTTTCTTTCCTGCTCCATTTATTTTAGACCTTCTTGCAAGATGACCTTGGTTTTATTTAAGGTGGTGCAATTGCCAAACTAGATGGCCCTTGTTTGCCTCTAGGACCCAATTTAAAGCATCTGACCTGACTCTTAAGGATATTGTTGCAGATGTCTAAGTAAGCAAAGAAGGTAGTTTTTAGTTTTCCAAAGTATCAAAAATACAGTCTTTGTTGTTTATAGACAGGTGTTTTTTTTGTTGCATCTTTGGGAATTATCAGTTATAATTATCTTACAGAGTATGTTAATTTGAATAAATGTGGAGGATAAAATTAAATTTAGTTCAACACCAAATGGCATGGTAGGAAGATCCAACCAAGTGTTATCAACAGACTCTATAACAAGTTACGCCAGGGAGAAATCTTCCCCCTTTTTATGTAGCAATGTTCTACTATCCTAAATACTAAGGGATGTGTGTGTTTGTGTATTTATTTGTTTTAAGTACTCCAAGTATAACAGATGACCTATTAAAATAATCTCAGGGGGCCGGCCATATAGCCCAGTGGACAGGGCACCGGTATACCATATGGGAGGCCCCGGGTTCGGTTCCCGGGGACCTCTCCTAACGGGCAGACCGCCTTGAGAAGGGCAAGCCGCCATGGGCGGGCAGAGCTGCCGTGGGCAGGGCAAAAAGCTGCCACAGACAGGGCAAAGCCGCCACGGGCAGGGCAGGTCGCCCGCGAACGGAGCGCAGCCAGCCACCCGTGAACTGAAGTGGAGCTTGCTGTAAATGGAAGCAGAAGCCGCCCACAAGCGGGGCAAAGCCACCTGTGCGGTGACCGGTCTCAGCGCGTCGCCACAATGGGGGGAGACAAAGCGGACAGAGAGGAACACAAAAATGGACACACAGCAAGAGCAAGCAGAAGGGGGGGGGGGAATGTAATAAATAAAAAATAAATCTTAAAAAAAAAAAATCTCAGTAAAATGCTCCCCACTACTCCAAAGCTATGGCACCTGTTTTCAAATGGAAGCCATGCCACTTATATATAGGGTGACTTTGCGTAAGTCACTTAACATCTCTATGCCTAGGTTTCCCAATCTATAAAATAAGTATAATAGTTCTTTCTTTATAGTGTTGTTATGAAGAGTAAATGAATTAGTACCTACAAAGTGCTTAAGCCAATGCCTGTACATATTAAATAATATCACTCTTAGCTATTATTATTTATTTAGTGGTATGTCAGGGTCTATTATTTTAAACAATAATTGAGCCATATTTCGAAAACTGTATGTCTCAACAGCTGATGTTTATGTTCTTTAACGAGTTGTAAAAAGAGGTATGGGGGATGGACTTTCAGGGTTTGATAGGGCTCAGCTGTATGCATTTATTAAAATATATGTTCCAGTAATTTGGATAAAGCTTAACATTGATAGTTTCCACTCCATGTGAAGTACAATAGGACTGGAATGGGTTTGGGATATTCTTAAAGCTTCATTTGGTGACCTGGAATTCCTCATGATGAAAAGTAATCAGGCAACAGTAGCACAGGTAAGCACAGTGGCAGGGTATATCGATCTAGGGTGCCATGAGAGTATAAAGGAGGGGTATCTAATCTGAATTTCAGGGGTCTGAAAGGCTGCCTTCAGGAAGCAATTTCGAAGATGAGATCTGAAGGATAAGTTTGCTAAAAAAATCAGGGGAGAAAAGTGATTTATGTAATATGAAATCAAACAGGTAATTTTTAAGTTACTGATCAAAAACACTTGTCATATTATCAGATTTCAATCCCACAAAGTAATTGATTCAAATCACATCTATACATATTGTGTGAGGGTTAAAGACGCTGTAAGGGTTAAAGACTCAGGCAGTGGCCCAACTGCTAGATCAGCTATTAGCTCATAAAATCCTTGGCCCAGCACACACAGTTTCTGGGCACAGCAGAAATGATTCTGAAGAGTTGCATTTGTGTTCTTTCTGTGTAACATTTGAGTGATAACTGTAGTGTATGAATAACCCTACAAATAAAGAACGGCCATGCTTGCTTGTCTGTTTGCCTGGAGCAGCCTGAGGCTGTATTGGTATGAGCAAACTTCCCTCTCTGCCTAAGTTTTTCTTCCACCTACCTCCCTCGTGGGCTCCCGAGGCAGACACAGTGCACACATATCTAATCTAACACATGATTTTATGCAATATTAATTTTGAATCTAAAATGTTCACTTTAACATATATGAAGATGCCCTCAAATTATCCTTCATACTGTATTACCCAGGGAATTCAGTGGTGGATGATGGACTATGGTTGACTATGACAATATTTTCTCCTGAATAACAAATATATAATACTAATACAGGGTATTAATAATTGGGTGGGTTGGGGGAAAATACACCACTTGTAAGGTATAGGTTACAGTTAGTAGTAATATATTGATGATGCTCTTTCATAGTTTGTAACAAATGTTTCACAACAATGCAAGGTGTTGGTGGTGGGGAGATGTATGGGAGCCTTGTATGATGATATGCATGTTTTGTAAATTCACAAATTTTACTATATATTTATTGTTTATGTTCATGTATGAATGATGTACTTCAATGAAATTTAAAAATTATCCTTCATAAAATAAAAGTGCCTGAAATCATCAAAAGAATGGCCACATCTGCTATTAGCGTAGTGGTTTTCTGTTCATTTCAATCTATGCCACCTTAAATGAAAAATGGCACCCCCTCTTTTATCTCATATAACAACCACCTTCAAACCATATTTTTCATAGAAAGCCAAGCCAAAGATAAATTGACATAATTATAGTATAGTTCAACAATTTAATAAAATAGTCTTAATCACCCTATCAATCTCTTTTTCTACTTTGAATAAATGTGTTAGAAATCTATTAATTTGATCATTTTGCTTCCCTTCTCTGGACTTTTCTAGCATAATGAACCTTTTTAAAACATGAAACATTTATGCAGATTTCAAATGAAGAATGAGGCTCAAATGCTATAATGCCTGGAGTTAGTCAAACTGCAAAGTCTGAGGGCACAGAACATAGCCCCAGGAAAGCTTATAAGGCTGAGTTTCAGGCCTTTTCCTTACTGTCAATTACTATGGTCTTTTAAAAAAAAATTGGAGTAAAACCCGTAACATAAAATAAACCATTTGAGCCATTTAAAAATATAGAATTCAGTGACATCAAGTACATTCACAATGTTGTGCAAACCTTCACCATTATTTAATTCCAGAACTTTTCATCACTCCAAAAGGAAACCCTGTACCCATTAAGCATTCATTCCGCATCCCTCTTCCTCACAGCCCCTGGCAACCACTAATCTGCTTTCTGTCTCTCTTCTAGATATTTCATATAAACGGAATTATTCAATATGTGGTCTTTTGTGTCTGGCTTCTTTCACTTAAAATGTTTTCAAGGAATACCTATGTTGTAGCATGTACCAGTATTTTATTCCCCTTTAAGGCTGAATAATATTCTGTTGTATGCAAATACCACATTGTGTTTATCCATTTATCAGTTGATGAACATTTGGGTTGCTTTCAACTTTGGGTTATGATGAATAATGCTTCTATGAACATTTGTATACAATTTTTTTGTTTGAATACTTGTTTTATATTATTTTGGAATATACACCTAGGAGTAGTATTACTGGGTCCTATGATAATTCTGTGTTTAACTTCTTGAGGAATGTCAGCAGCTGCATCATTTTGTCCGCACCATTTTACATTCCCACCAGCAATGCACAAAGTTTCCAAATTCTCCATATCCCTTCCAACACTTTTTCCCCATCTTTTATTTTTATTATTGTCATGCTAGTTGGTGTAAAGTAGTATCTCACTGAATAGTTGTATATTTTATAAATTGTTTTGACTCTTGCTTTTTTTCAGAAAATATATTTTGGAGATCATTCATATTTACCGCTCTTTCTCTCTGGTTCAATCATTTAAACAACTTCACACTATTCAATTGTATGGATGTATAATACTTATTAGTTGATTGAACATTTGGAAGAATGAGTAGATTAGTATGGAGTGATGAACCAGTAGGATTAAGTGATTTTCCTTAATATTTAATCAAGAAATTCCCACTTTTGACCTGGTTAATATGAAATATATGAGTTTAGCCCCAAGGCCACACACAATAGGATTATTGTGTCTATGATCAATTAAAAATTAAAACATCTCCTTACCCAAGTCCTAATCACATGCTAAAACTGAATTGATTCTGTTCCAGGGAAGAATGCCTGAGGGTTCTTTTATTTATATTTTTCTTTAACCTCATTGCAATTAGTACGTGAAACAATGAGATATTTCATTCATCATTGTACTCTAGAACAGTGGGCTTTTTATTTTTAATGTGATATACTATAGAAGTCTCCCCTCTTCCCTCCCCTCAGGAGCCTTAGATTAATGTAACTTTACTATTCCATTGTTTTCATTAACATAATTTTGTTATTCCAGGAAACTATTGCCTAGGCAAATAAAATGATTGTTTATTGCAAGCAGTTCTGGACCATCAACTCTTCAATAGAAAGCATCAACAGTTTGCAATCTAAGGCTATACCCCTCTCCTCAAAATTCTTGCCAAACTCTTTCTACCAATCCTAAACTGTTCCTCATGATTTTTAGCCAAGCCAATCAAGCTCCACCAACAATCCACGTTGAAACACCCCCTTTAAACCAGACTTAAAATTCTCAATATATTCTGACCTTGCCTTTTCTCCTCCAAGAAACTATCAAAACTCGGTCAAGGTGGTGTTCTCCATTACCATGGTAAGCAATAAATTCAGCTCTGTATTATGAACAGGTCACATTGGCATATTTGGAGAACTGGCATTTGACATATATAACAAAGTCTCACACTTTGTCTATATGGAATACTTAAAAAGGCATTCAATAGTCACAAGAACTATTATTTTTGGTATTGAAATAGATCACAATTTTTTAAAATTATAAATCACATTTAAAATCATAATATTACTAATTGTTAGCCACTCCCAGCTTTACTCACAGAGCATTTTTTATATTATTTGCACATAGATATTTAGAAGATATCTCAATATCTTTTCAACATTAAAATTCCTGATATGATATCTTTACACTCTTTCGACAAGTTACCTGGGCACAACTCAGTATCCAATAAATAAACCAAGCAATGGGTCACATTCCACATCCATTTAATTTCTTTTGCTTTTTATTTGCACTAAATTGGAAAATTCTAGCACCTAATTATAGGTCCTTGGGAAATGGCAATAAATGTTTGATGGTTCTGTCAGATAATTTTATTTAGATTCAAAAAGGGCTCATAAATTATGGAGCGACTTTTCACTGAGAGCTACTTTCAGCATTCCATTCTACACAAGGTCACAATCAAAACCTAGAAACTTTATTATTTCAACTTGTGAGATGGTAAAGGGGTTCCCGATCTGTCCTTTACGTTCAGCTATGCAAAGTATTCCTTCCTGTTATATTGCATTATTTGGATGTGGTTTAAATAAAAATAAAATAAAAATAAAAGCAGTGAAGCTTTGTAGAACTTTACACAAGATTTGCATGATCATAAGATATTTTTATCTCCTTACCATAAAAATTCACATTATGAACCTGGATAGATGGCTCATCAAGACAGTGGATATGGGAACCAGCTGTGACTCAATTGGTAGGGCTCTGGTTTACCACATGGGAGGCACCTGGTTCGTTCCCAAGGCCTCCTGGAGAAGGCAAGCCGCCGCGCGGTGAGCTGACTCAGCAGGATGGTGCAGCAGGGGGAGACAAGCAGACACAGAAAAATGCAAAGCAAATGAACACAGCAAGCACAAGCAGCAAGGGGGGGATATATAAATAAATAAAAATAAATCTTAAAAAAAAAAAAAGACAGTGGATAGGTTGGTTGACATGTCATTGAAAAGGCACCTAAAATCAAGGAAAGGCTCCTTACTAATATTAACAGTGTCTCATATGTTTCTAATCTCTGCCCTTATTTCAAAATTTCATGTACCTTTCCTCTAAACAGGCAGTATGAGAGAAAAAAAGTTCTGTACTTCCTGCCAAGTTTTTTATAGCAATTTTTAATAAAAGATGTTGACTCAAGTGATCAAAATTTGATTTTTCTATTCCCTTCAAAACTGAATCAATATCTCGACAGTTTATTGCTGACAATTAATTGCTCTCTCTTAAAAAGATGTGTTGATTGGCTTTTTTAAAAACTCTTTTATTTACCTAACAGCCACATTCACTGCTGCCCACATTAGCTGATATTCCATCATTAAAAGTCCTAATACATCCTTTGTATTCTACACCAAAACTTTATTTCCCAGAATAATCTTGTTTTCTAAATTCAGGTATTATCAGAAACAGAAGCTGTTGAGGACTTCTCATATATATTAACACACATATGCCAAATAATGATTCATACATTGCACATCAGTGTTTTTTTCTGAAAAAAAAAAAAAAAAAGAATTCTGCCAGAATGCTCTTCCACATTGTTCATTACTGATATGCAATTTTCTTTTTAATAGAATAATAGCTTCTTTCATTGTTTCTCTAATTATATTTGCTATTAATGTCAAGACTTTTTTACAGTCCTCTCAGCAACAGTGTCTTTTACTTGGTTTTATTTTAAGGAATGTGACTCTGGGTTATGTTTCTGTAATTTTGGTTTCTTCTTCATTTTGCATGACAAATTTTATACTGGGATGCATTATTTTACACTTGTTCTGGAAAAAATGTAATTACACAACTTATTTCTTTCCAGATAGAACAGTGTTAAAAATGATGGTGACAAATATTTGACAGGCAATGAGCTTTTGCTCAGTGATTAATGGATTTGCAGCCACCACCTGCCACCCTCCTCCCCAAAAATCCTCAAATATTTATCATCTTTCCTAATCAATTATCTGTTTCAGCTCATATTTTGAAAACACACTCATAGAATGTCTTGCATAGCACAGATTTTAATTCTGTATTCACATTGATGTCATTTCCACTATTCACATTAAGGCATCCTTATGGGTGGTGGTATTTGTTACTATTTTTATCATTTTTCAGTAAGCCATTTTTGTGAATTGGTGATATAAAAAAAAAACAGTATCAACCATAAAAAACAAATTTAACAAGCATTAAAATTTACAGGAAGTGGGCCGGCTCGATAGCCCAGTGGATAGGGCGCCAGCATACCACATGGGAGGCCCCGGGTTCGATTCCCGGGGACCTCTCCTAGCAGGCAGACCGCCTTGAGAATGGCAAGCCGCCATGGGCGGGCCGGAGCCGCCGTGGGCAGGGCAAGAAGCTGCCACGGACATGGCAAGAGCCGCCATGGGCAGGGCAGGTCGCCCGCGGATGGAGCGCAGCCAGCCACC
>PVKH010026371.1:0-13231 GCA_004027955.1 Chaetophractus vellerosus
TCTTAAAAAAAATAAAATAAAATAAGAAAGCTGGAGATCTCTGTCCCAAGTAGTGGGATTTAGAATGAGGAGGCAGCCTTCCCTTGACTTTCCCATGACTGGATCTAACTGTGGCCTTGTTTTCTCTGTTGGACGAAGGATCAACATCATTACCCCATCGAACTTGGTCTTACAATTCTGACCAAGGAATATCAGCAAAACACATGGCTTTACTCAGATAGGAGATGGTACATCGGTCTGGTTTTTTGTTTGTTTGTTTTAAGGGAAAAGAATCATTTATTTTGCAGGTTAGTAATACACATCCAAAGCATCTGAAATGAATGAACCTTGAAGGAACAAAATACATGCATGAGAACTTAAAAGCCTCTTAAACAGATTGGTTTACTCCAGGACCAAGAACTGGAGCATCAAGGTTGAGCCCCAAGACAATGCTTTGCTGCTGTGTTAGAATCCCTGGACAATTCTGAATTGGTGGTGGCCGGGCTGGTAGACTTTTCACCTGCTCTGGTCTTAATTGGCTGCACCACTTGGTGTGGGGGGGAGGGGGGACTGGCCTGAGCAGATGCAGCTCTGGAAGGACATGCTGAGATGCTGGGGTTTTCCCAGTCGGATCTCGGGTACCACTTCAGAAGCTTCCCGAAAGCTTTGGCTCTCTGTGGGTTTCAGGAAAAACAAAACAGCTTTAATGACGCCATCTCCAAAATACACCAGGTGTGAAGCGGAAAGACTCAGAAACTTCCACTTTTTAAGAGATCAGGGCTACTTCGATGGCACTTGATTATATTCCGTCGTTCATGCAGCTCCCCCGAGGACACATTTTTTATTTTTAGAGAAGCCTCCATTTGCTGACTGTTGTGAGGGGAACACTGAGGAGGAGCTATTAGCAGTCACTTGTTTCAGTAAACATTGAATGTAACATATGCCTCTCAAGTAATGTGTACCCAAACATACAATTTACAAATAATTAACATCATGTTAATTAGTCACATTAATTTATGCCACTTTGTGGAATTATTTCCTCAGAGTGTTTAGGAACGCTGCCAGGAGCTTGAGCCAAGCAGTGTGAAAATGTGCTTGAAGTTAACTGTCGCGAGTGTCTGTGAGACACAGCTTGAGCGCGTTGTCGCAGGGGCCGAGCGGCTGATGAGACACCGCCCCTGCGCCCGCTGCCCTGCTTCTCTAAACCTCGCTTGCATCAGATGCTCCCCCCTCTCCTGACACGCACCCCCTTTCCAGTTTTAGCTTTCTGCTGGCTATCGCTGCGTGCCCACCCTCCCCACCACCGAGCAGGCAGAAGGCACGTACACACCTGGGTGGGTTTTACAGGCAGTACTGTTCTGGCAAGGGCTGGGTTTTTGGCTGTTTAAAACAGAAAACAAAAACAACTGGGAATTATTGTGACTCTGAGGCCTCAAAACGGCAAAAGTAAAGTGTTCATATCTTAAAATAAAGGGTAATCTGCAGGAAGATTTTATCTGTCTTTGAAACACCTTCAAAAAGTCCAAACCTTACTCTTTTCCAAAGTGCTTAAAATCAGGAGGCTGAGATGGGTAAATCCAGCGAGGAGTTCATGAATAAAAATGAAAGGAGACAGTCAGAGAAAACAGAATTTGTAGACTTTACAGACAGAATGCACATTCGGCAGGGAAAACAAAACAAAACCAAATAGTGAAATGAAGTGGAAGAGGTAGACGGCGATCTGGGGCCATCTCAGTGGCCAAGTAATGGTGGGAGCAGGACAGTCTGGAACATAACTGCACTGGTCACGAGAGGAGCGTGAGCTGTGCGGTGACTGCCCAGATGCAGGGAGCTAAATTGATAGGAAGAGATTATGGAAATTCAGAGTTCTTTTCTTAACTTTCCAGTGTCCATTCTGGAAATTGCTACACAAGTCTGGGAACCACGTCACTGCTCTATTTTGGGTAGTAGTATTTCAAATGGATTGAATGATTCCAAATTAATTATTTATTGCAAGACTAAAAGTCTGTAATCAAGTTATACTTCAAGGGTCCAAATGTTAGTGCAAAGAACTTGTTTGAAAATTTAGTGCAGACAAATAATTGAAGGTGAGAATACTGACCTATATAAGAAAATCTATAGACAATTGAAGGGACAGTTTACAGTAAATCGGGACAAAATGAGGAAGAGCCTAGGGGGGCCCTTGACTAGGCACTGTTAGGTATAAAAACCCAACATCCTCCCTTTCCTTGGGGAGTTTAATAACTTTGTGGGAAAGGCAGGAATGTGCACGAAAAAGCAATATAAAGTGTGATATAAATGTCAATAAAGTAAGATAGAAAAGCCAATTTTAAAGGATGTTATAAATACCAAAAATGAGGTCCAAAAATGTGTCATGGAACCTGAAGGATGCATGAAGGATTCCAAAAGTTAGGGAAATTTAGCCTAGAGAACGTACCTTTCCTGATATTTCTAGCTATCTTAAGAGGTAAATTTAAGGCTCTATTTCCATGTTGACACATTGACAGGTATTAGGAGAGGGTACTTTTTCACCCCTAAGAAACCCTTGATTGATTGGAATGAGAAATATATTTAGGCAAAAACTTCCCCTCAAAGTCTTGGCTAATAATAATTTTAGGTGTTGCTTTTTAAGTTTTATTTAGGTCTTCTTTGATTCACTTTACAATTTGGTCCTCTTTAATATTAATCCAATAATGTTTCAGAATCCCAAAGATGTGAATACATGAAAGCTCTTCCCTAACGTCCAGCAAACCATCGAGAATATAAAAGCAGTGAAAAAAAAAAAAAGTCATCCTAGGGTTTAAGCACGTTCTGAAACTTCAAAGAGTTTCTAAATAAATCTGCACCTACGTTGCCCGATCTGAAATTGTACTCGGCAGGGGAAGCACTTCTCTCCATGCAGAACCTGAAAATGCATTTGAAAAAATAGCTCCATATTTTAATTAAAAGGGGGCCATTCTGAGCCCAGCATGTGGAAGAGCAGCCTTCATATATGTGACACCAGCCATGGGGGACAGGGCAACAAAGAGGGTCTTGTGTCAGCAGCAGGACGTCAAGGGCGATCCTTCTGGAAATCCAGATTCTCACAGACACTAAGGGGCCTGTTCTTGCTTCAAAGCACTACCGAGAGACAAGGCATGTCGATGGCAGGCCCAGAGCAGCGTTAGGGGGGCCGTGGTGGGATCAGGGTTTGCACAGGAGGGTGCTTCTGGAGAACAAAAATGCTCACAGAAAGAGATGAGTGCAGGAGTGCGTATACGGCCGTCAGCAGCGACTCCAATCACCCAAATGCATCAATAAGCATCAGTCCACAGTGACACAAGTTTTAAAGCAGATAGGATCTGATTCACAGACTTAAGAAAGCCATAGCCTACTGAAAATCTGTGGCATTTAAAATTAGCATTATTAGTTTGATGGACTATAGCAGCTGTCTAACAGCCCCATATTTTGTATTTAACAAAAATGAACATATTAAGCCAACTTAGCCAGCTGTTAGCCAGTCCTGGCATAATCAATACTGCTAGGTTTGTACTTAAAATTTAACAGGTACAAAATAAATAAATCACACATGCATGCATCAGTCAATTTTCTATGTCAAATGAAAATTTTTCTTAAAGAAAACATTGGTTGTTTTGTATGGGAAACATCTTTTATAAATGTAATCTGGATCCTAAGGGCTTAAGCTTTGTTTCACCCTAACATGTTTGTTTACTGAATGCCGTAAGTTCACTCCGATATTTCAGTTTTGAGTACCGCAGGATTGGAAAAGCAGGGTGGAGACAGGAGAGTATAGTGTTTGGAGCTCTCTCTGTCCAATCCCTTCTCTATCAGTGAAGAACAGGTCTAGGAAGGTAATGGCAGGGCGGCTCAGTTTTGAATTTCACTAGGGCTGTGACATCCACAAGGCAGCCATCAGCCCCATGTGGCCATTGAGCACTTGAAATTTGGCTAGAGAGCCTGAGGAGCTGAATTTTAAATTTGAGCCAATTTTAGTTCATTTAAAATTAAATTTAGAAACTGAAGAAGTATAAATAGCTTTTTGTCAAACCTCACTTTACATTTCAACTCAACTGCTGCATTGCATAAGATATTCTTGTTGTTTTGTAGTAAGCACATCAGGCACTGTTTCTAGTCTTATACATAAACTCTTCTGTGATTTAGCCCATGTCAACAAATTCATTCTCTTTGAAAGATTTTTTTCTTGGCACCATCATAACATTGTAAGGTGTTCATGTGAATATTTTAGGCAGACAGCATAAGTTACAGGGATACTCATGTAAATCATCATTGGTAATTAAATTTGAAGTAATTATTATTTTAATTATAATATTATCAAATTATCTGTCTAGTTAAAAAGAGTATGGACAAATCTTAAAATTAAAACTGTAGTACTGATGTAAAAGTGAGGAGAACACCACAAGCTGGCTCTACAACTGGAAAGTTAAGGAAAAAGCAATCAGAAGTAAAAATGTCACAGATATCGGGGTGAACAGCAACTACGCTATCCTGCAGCAAAGCAAAATGGAGCTGTTGTGGGGAAAAATTTAAAGGTAAAAAAGTGGACAATGTTAAGAGATTTTCAGCAAACATACAATGAATTTGAAAAGGAGTTTCTTCTCAACACTCAACAAAAATGTCACTACTTGAAAATGTGTCTCCTAGAATGTGGTAGCAGAAATTTTAAATTACACATGTGGCAGACATCCTATTTCTATTGGACAGGGTCACGGTGCCAATAGAAGCTCTGTCTTCAAACTCAGTCCCAAGGCTGCCCTCACTGCCACTATCACCTAAGGGCTGTTGCCCATTCCCTGTCACTTGCACTACTTCAACCATCATGAACTGGTCTCCTTGCTTCCATGCTTCTCCCTTGAAATCCATTCTCTACGTAGCAGCTGTAAAGAGTTGAATTGTATCCCTCAAAAGTACCTCAGAATGTTACCTTATTTGGAAATCGGGTCATTGTAGATGGAATTAGTTGAGATGAGGTCATGATTGAGTGGGGCAGGGAGAGGGGGCTTAATCCAAAATGACTGGTGTTCTTATAAAAAAGAGGAAGTGACACAGATACGGGAAGACAGAATGACATGTGACAATACAGGCAGAGATTAAAATGCTACGCAAGCCAAGGAATGCTGATGTTTGCTGACAAACTACCAGATGCTAAGGAGAGGTAGAAGGTAAGAAGGACTTTCCCCTACAGGTTTCAGAGGGAGCCTGGCCCTGTCAACACCTTGGTTTCAGACTTTTAGCCTCCAGAACTGTGAGACAATAAATTTCCATTGTTGTCGCGCACCTAGTTTTTGGACCTTTGTTAACAGCAGTCCTAGGAGACTAAGACAGCAGTCAAAGCGTTCTTTTAAAAATGGAGCTCAATCTTCTCATTCCACACAAATTAGAAAATACATGCAGATTCTACAAGAAGACACACAAAGTACTGCATACTATGGTTGCTGTCATCATTTCTGACCATTTCTCTCTCCTTTCCTCCTCCCACCCCCATCATCCTGGCTTTCCTTCTGTTTCTTGGAACACATCAAGCTTGTTCCCACCTCAGGGCTTTTGGTCTTGCTGTCCCCTGTATCTGCAGTTCTCTTTCCACAGCTCTATCCACATTTGCTGATTAAATGAATGAATGAGTGTGTGTGGGGGGGGGTGTGTGAATTGTATTAGCCATTTGAGTTTCACCCAACATCTATCCATTCATCCATTCACTTCATTGAACAAATGTTACTTAGTCTCTATTATTTGCCAGGCACTAGGCTACAAGTTGGGAAGCCAGATATTTATATTTCTCTATAGGAAATAAAAAGGGAAAACATTCTCAGTTTCTGTTTCTCATTATCCCACATTTTAGGCAGACTAAAAGATATCCACAGCAAAGTCATTGCAGTGATTTTATGTCATCAGTAGAATAACAACAACAGCAAGAAACTGAAGGGGCTCAACTTGATGTTGTAAGCAGAATAATAAAAATTAATGTTATACATCACAGTCTGGGTTGGAAACAGAAAAATGGAAATTCCATTCCAATGAACGTGATAGAAGAGGTCAGCAGGGCAGGCTTCTCTTGGGCAGGGGCTGTATCTTATTAAGCTGTATCCTCAGTGCCAAGGCCACAGTAGAAATTCAATAAATTCCTGCTGATTGAAATCATCACTTACAATAAGCCCTTAATAAGACTGGGAATCCCCTGAAGGTAGGGTCATTCTGTTCTTAGGTCTCTGCATCCTTGTGGCCTCCCATGTACCAGAGACTCCACAATTGTTTATTTGCAAAGTGTCAACAACCTTAAGTCCTAAAAGCACCGGGCAAGTAATATTAATGAGTGATGGAGGCCAGGTGCGAGGTGCCAGGGAGTGACGGGGATCATGGCACTGGGGAGAACATGCCTCATCTACAGGGGCCCGATATTGCTAGGCCTTCTAATTTCCAAGCAAATTCTGAAATTTAGATGTTTACTTGAAGTCTCCTGATTTTTAAACACTCACAATGAATTCAGAATGTTGTACGCATTTCACAAGACAAACCCATACACAGGCCACATTTGGCCCACTGGGTGGTCAGATTGTGACGTTGGAGCTAAGGGGATAGGAATAAACACTTCCTAGGCACCTAACCATACGGCAGACACTGCACTAGGAACTTTCTCTACTCTGTTTCCTTACATTCTCTCCTAATCACCTTCTTGAGTATGAGCTCCGTTTACGGAAGAGAGTAGGGCACAGAGGGGCTCAGCGGTTTGCCTTCACTTTTGCACCTTCACCTAAGGTCATGCAACCAGTAACTTGGTGAGGTGAGTATTGAAGGTCAATGCCATCGATCTTTCTAGTGTGCCGAGCTGTCTTCCAATTGTGGACACCAGAACAATTCTTCAACAGGGGAAAAACACTCACCAGGTTCCCTACTTAGAGAACCACCAATCAGGCCTAATTTTTAGGATGGGGTCATCTTTGAAGTATAAACAGGAACACACATGGGAAATGCTCTCTAAGGAAAGATAAATTCTTACTTATGTCAGGGTTCTGCTGTATTTTCCTCGAGCCTATAAAGACCAAGACTGTCATTAAAAAGGAAAGTTGAATGCATGGGAAAGGTCTGAGATACATTTGACAGTTTGATCTTTCCATCGTTGGTTTGCAAAGGCTCATTTTGCAGACATGTGTTTTTGCTTAGAAATGCAGAGGTGGATAAATCACTGGATCGGCGTCCCCGGAGCTGGATCCATTAACTTTCTTGGCATGATCTCAGCACTTAAGTCAACATGACTTAAGAATTTATGTAACATTTTATTAGGCTTTAATTCCATACTTTTCCTGAATTTCAATGTTCATCTGTCGAATAGAAAATAAATGTTGCTCATGACTCAAAGACCAAAGTTTTCTAACTAATTCTTTTTTAATTAACTTATTTGGCTAATTTTTATTTTAAGTAGGTAGGAGGAAAAGAGCTCTGAACACTCCTGAAGGAAATATATATATATATATATATAAACAAACTATAATGTACTCAGCCTCCTGAAAAAACCAAGTGAACAAAAGTTTAAAGTTCAAGAAAATAAAGAAAAGGGAATCTTCTCAGTGTGATTGTAAGTCATATGAGTTCTTGATTATGAGTCACGTGACTGTGACAATTACATTTGACTGGCTTTGTCTTCTGTCTCCTAAACTCTTGCTTTGTAATCTTTACCAGACTTTTTAGTAAATACATATCTCAGTGTTCCCATGAAAGTAAGAAAAGATGAAATTATAGTATCCAAGCCCAATTAATTGAAAAATAACTTTTTGAACAAAACATTTAGACCAGTGGATCTCAACAGCAGACGGTTTTTCTCCTCAGGGGGCATTAGAAATGTCTGGAAGCATTTTTGGTTGTTATGAATCGGGGTTAGGGTGTTTGCTTCTGACACCCAGTGGGTAGATGTATCCTACAATGCACATAGACATGAATAGATAGGACTAGATATGAATGATGATCCAAAGATAAATACATCTTTAATGCAGACACATCTTTTATCTCAGGGGGAAAGGCAGCTACATATTTCTCATGTCTCTGATGCAGAATCTTATTTTGCAGTTAGATTTTGGCAATGCCTTCCACAGTTGTTGTGAGGTGGAGTAGAGAAGGCATGGGCTTTGGTAAGGCAGAGCCCAAGATCCGAATTTGTGGTCTCAGGCAAGGTCCTTAAACTCACTATTTATAACTTCCCTCCTTGTAAATGGAATGATGATGATGATGATACCTGTCCATCTGATCTCATGAGATATTGAGAAAATCAAACGAGATGACTATGAAGGTGCACATGGATTTCACCAGTGCCACCAACATCTCATCATCTCATCATCATCAACATCCAAGAGAGCTGAAAATGCGCATGTGAAGGAAATGTGGTTTCATTTCTTCATTCACTTCTTTTTTTTTTTTTTTTAAATTGTTTTTTTTTTATGCTCACCCAGTGTCTTCTTTTTTTTTTTTTTTTTTTTTTTTTTTTTTTTTTTTTTTTTTTTTTTTTTTTTTTTTTTTTTTAAAGATTTATTAATTTTATTACATATCTCCCCTTCCCCCCTGCTGCGGCGACGCGCCGAGACTGGGTCACTGCGCAGGCGCGGCTTTCCCCGCTTGTGGGCGGCTTCTGCTTCCATCACGGCCGGCTTTTTCAGTTCGCGGGTGGCTGGCTGCGCTCGATTCGCAGGCGACCTGCCCTGCCCATGGCGGCTTTTGCCTGTCCGTGGCAGCTTTTTTGCCCTGCCCACGGCGGCTCCGGCCCGCTCACAGCGGCTTGCCATTCTCAAGGCGGTCTGCCCGCTAGGAGAGGTCCCCGGAACCGAACCCGGGCCTCCCATGTGGTATGCCGACGCCCTATCCACTGGGCTATCCAGTCGGCCCCCCGGGGGTCTCTTGATACTTGGAAATTCCGTGTGGGTGCACCTACATGGACTGGCCAAGAGGTGGTCCCATCTGAGAGCTGGCTGGGACAGAGGGGTGATCACATCGCCCCTGACACCCCATGCCTCACCCGCAGATCCGTGCCGAGGACCGTTTCCTGCGCACGGAGCAGGGCCTGCTGCTCCGTGCCCTGCAGCTCGGGGACCGTGGCCTCTACTCCTGCACGGCCACTGAGAACAACTTCAAGCACGTCGTCACGCGAGTACAGCTGCATGTGCTGGGCCGGGACGCCGTCCACGCTGCCCTCTTCCCGCCGCCGGCTGCGAGCGCCCCGCCCCCCCCAGGTGTGAGCGCCCCGACGCCTCCCTACCAGGAGCTGGCCCAGCTGCTGGCCCAGCCGGAAGTGGGCCTCATCCACCAGTACTGCCAGGGCTACTGGCGCCACGTGCCCCCCAGCCCCAGGGAGGCCCCGGGGACACCCAGGCCTCCCGAGCCCCAGGACCAGAAAAAGCCCCGGAACCGCCGCCACCACCCACCGGACACATGAGGCAACTGCTGAGCCCTGCCACGGGCCAGCCTAGCCACGTCCCTTTGAATATAAAAGATATATATAAATATATAAATATATATATAAAATATCTATATTCTATACACACCCTGCCCCTGCAAAGACAGTATTTATTGGTGGTTTGTACAGAGCCTGCCTCTGTGGCAGCAGGTTCCAAAACCCATCCCCACGCTGGTCACAGACCGGAGACAACGGAGCCTGCCCACCCAGGTCTGGCCAGTGGGCAGGGCTGGGCCAGGACCACGCAGTCCCCAGAGCCTTCTGGGGGTCTACCTGCGCAATGCCGCCACCGGGATCTGCAGGACACAGGGAGGGCGCGAGCCCTGCCTGGGCAGGGCACAGACTGCACACCTGCGTGCCTGCGGCCTCAACCCGTGCCACGCGTAGACGTGGAGGCAGGACTGCTTTGGGCACTGGGGGTGGGGGTGGGAGCTCAGGTGCGCTCAGAGGAGGGAAGAAGGGGCCATCGCAGGATGCCGCCCTGCCTGGGAGAGGGAGCTCCGCCGCAGGCAGCCTCTTCCTGGGACCTATGCGCTATTTATTGAGGACAGAAAAGGAGATCTGGCCTGGGTGGGGAAGCACCTCCAGTGCCTCCGCCTCTTCCTGCCCGGCCCCACGCCACCTCTTCTTAATTTTTCACGTGCCCCTTGACTTGGGGGCTGGGAGGAGAGCAGAGGGGCCAGACACAGGCAGGGCTGCAGGGAGAGGGGACCGAGGCGGAGGCCTGGGGCCTATATGGGCCTTGAGGTGATGGGTGTAAATAGCTCTGGGGGGTGGTCGGGTAGGTGGGGGGTGGGCTCCGGATGGCCCTCTGCTGCCCAGGCCACAGCCGCTCTTGGGTTCCACCTTGCTAATAAACACTGGCTCTGGGACTAGACTCCGGCTTCTCTCCTTGGTTGGGGGTAGAGGGTTGGGATTTGGGGACTTGGCCCAAGCCCCAGATTCTGCCCTTCTTGTGCCCCTGCCCTGCCGTGGCCTGGCCACAGTTCCTAGACCTGTTTTGCCCCAGCGCTATGTGTTCACTCAGTCAGTCGGTCATTTGCTTTCTCACCGGCTCTGCGCCAGGCACTAAGGACTCAGAATTGGCAAGACAAACCCTCAGCCCTCACAGTGCAGCCACCCCCACCTGAGAATCTGACACGCCCCTCCCTTCCTGCCTCTTTCCAACCCACTCCCAGCGGAAGTGCCCAGCATGTGCAATTGTTGAAGGGTGGAAAAGAGCCGGGACAGGTGGGGAGCGGCGGAGACGAGACCGTGGGGCTGGGGGACTAGGCCCAGGTTGAACGAGTCCAGCTATGGCATGGGAAGCTGAGAGCTGGGAGGGTGCAGGGCACAGCTGGGGGCAAGGGGCACTCAGGGGACCCGGGAGGCAGTGGGTTGACCACACTAAACAAACTGAATATGTGGAAAACAGATTTCTGCTAGTTTCACAAACTTGGACTTCTCTACCCAGAACCTCCAGGCAATGTGAGGGGCTGTGGAGACCCCAGGCCAGCTGCAACGCCTGGGGTCGGAGAGTGTGGATAGAAACCAAAGGTTCAGAGTGGCACAAATGAAGCAGTCATGCACCAGACAGATGGCCCTCACCCTAATCAGGGTGGATGTCACTGTCGTTGGCCAAGGTAGGAACCAGGATCTGCTTACCTGGGTCTTGCCTAGAGCCTGCCTTCGCTGCTTCTTGACTGAGACCCTGGCACCCCCTCGTGGTCTCTGGGGTCTGTGGCAAAGTTGAGTGATAAGAGGCAGTGAGGTTGCAGGGAGGGAGTCCCATGGGCTTTGGGAGGAGCCTTGAGGGCCCAGGGCTTAGGTCTGTGGGTGGGGCAGGTGCCCCGGAGCCTGGGAGTGCAACACTTGCCGACTCCACCTGCAGCACCTCTGCACAGCCGTGCATGCTGGTCCAGCTGTACGTGCACAGGGACACGCACAGGGACACCAGCCACCTCAGCCGAGCCTCAGAGCACCCACAGGGCACAGAGCAGGGGCCAGCAGGGTAGGTGAACCCCACCCCTCCATGCCCCTGGGAATGCCAGAGGTGCTTTGGGTCTCAGTTTCCCCATCTGACAACAGCCTGCAAAACATTCTCTGGAAGAGCCTGGCCATCTCTGCAAGTGAGACTTTTGCACCCAAGTACATGTATCCTCACAGGCAGCAGCACACCCGTGCACAAATATACACGCACATGCTCATGAGGCAATGCGTGCACAAACATGCGCTAAGACATGCTCCCGTGCACGCACACACACGCGTGAGCGACCACACAGATGCACACGACACATATACACAGACATGCACACAGGCAGATGCTCATGTACACACTTTCGCCCATGTACTGTGGGCACCCATGAACCCGAACAAGCACATGCAAAGTACACATACAAGCACTGTGCACATGAGGAGACATGCACAAAAGCACACCCACGCTTACATGCATGCATACATGTACCTAAACCTGCACACAGGTCACCTGCACGCACGTGTAAGAGCACACGTGGGAAGCGGATGTGGCTCAAGCGATTGGGCTCCCATCTACCATATGGGAGGCAAGCTGGCCCGCGCTGCGGAGAGCTGACGGCCCGCGCTGCAGAGAGCTGGCGCAACAAGATGACGCAACAAAGCGAGACGCAGAGGAGAGACAGTGAGAGACACAGCAGACTGGGGAGATGAGTGCTTCTCTCCCACACCGGAGGTCCCGAGATCAGTTCCCAGTGCCTCCTAAAGAGAAAAGTAGACACAGAAACCACATGGCGAATGGACAGAGAGAGCAGACAGCGAGTGCAAAACAACGGGGGGAGGGGTAAATAGATAAATAAATAAAAAATAAATCTTAAAAAAAGAGCACACATATGCACAGACACATGTACAAACAGGCATACATGCCCAAACACTGCCAAGTCACTGACTTGCTCCGTGTAAGGACAGGCATGCACGTCCACCCAAGATCTAGCCCTTTGCGGGGGGCAGGTGCAGTGCCCACCTTTGCCCTGTGGAGCCCCCGCCGAGCATGGAACTCTGGTCCAGTCTTCCCAGCCCTGGCCAGCCACCTCCTCTTGTGTGACCCTCACAGTGAAGGGGGGCTGAGGAGTTGGGCCATCCCCCAGGGCCAGTGAGATAAGGAGCCGTGCTCCGCCACTGCAGGGCAGCAACGCTCCTGCCTGCTCCTCCTCCTGCACCCGCCGCCAGCCCCACTCCACTGGGCTCGAAGGCCCGGCCTCCCCTTTCTCACCATGACCTACTGCACATGGCTCCCCACTCTGGGGTGGGGGCAGAAGTGTCGCTCATGCCTCTTCTGGAGGGTTGGGGGGCAACGGAATGCAGAGTCAGCAGTGGAGGGATTGGGGCCAGGCTGCCCGATTAGAAGGTTGCAGGGCTGAGCTGGATTCACCTGTCCTTGTCTCTGATTGGCTCTTGGACACCCCAACCCCCAAATCCCACTAAGCAGCCCCCACCAGGGCCTACACAGGTTCCTGGAGAGCCAGGTGATTGCCAGTCCCGACTCCGGAGGGACGTCTGGGGAGGCCAGCAGCTGGCGTAAGCCTGGCTCTGGGGATCCCCTCTGTCCAGAAGAGCCACCTGCGGCCCCTGTGCCTTCACCTGCTGCTGGGACAATGGGGGCCGGGGCCAGCGCTGAGGAGAAGCACTCGAGGGAACTGGAAAAGAAGCTGAAAGAAGATGCCGAGAAGGACGCTCGGACTGTGAAGCTGCTGCTTCTGGGTAGGGGTGTGCGCCCAGGCGGGGCCACTGCCAGCAGGTCAGCGGCCTGGAGGCAGGCAGGCAGGGTGGCTATTTTGTGAAGCTTCT
>PVKH010026372.1:0-13225 GCA_004027955.1 Chaetophractus vellerosus
CTGTATTTTTTTTTTAATCCCTGGAACAGCATTCACCAAGGAATTTGACAATTGCAGATGGATCTCAAGGTCCATGCCCTCTCTGACACACTGGTAACACTGACCTCTTAAATGTGCAGTTAGTTTCTATGTCTCTTTCTCTGTTCTGGCTGGAATCCTAGAAGTCCACCTTCTGAGCAAAGAGAATGAATCAGTGTTGCATCTTCCAGTGGAGGATGAGTGCTGATGAGCAATGACTTAATTATATAAATCAGTAAGTACAGATATCAAGAGGTCTGGGTCCTTGTTATGAAATTCAATATTGTGAAATCCACATATGCTTATGGAAATTAAAAGATATAATTATTTTCTAGTAGGCAGGAATCATTTCAATGAAGGTCAAAAGAGTTAGTTCAAACAGGATAAATGTTTAGAGTTGATGGAAGATGTGTAAATAGTATCTCAATATATAAAATTTACCAATTCATAATGCTGATGAGATTATAAATATGTAGTGCTGTAAGATAAAAAATATATATGGTAATTTTGTGTTAGATTCAGGGTGGAATAAGAGAAGCCATGCTTTTGGGGAAAATATATCCTTAATCTTTTGTGATCATTCCTCTTAGCGTTTTTCTCAGACAAAAGACTAGAAGGCTAAATAAATAGTGGCCCTGAACACTGCTAATGTATTTAGTGACCATTAATGGTCACTGTTAATGACCATTCATAGCCAATAAATATCATTTATTAAGCACCAACCATACACTAGGCATTTAACTAATACCACCTCATTTTATCTGCAAACAGCCCTGCATAGTAGATATTATTTCCCTATAACTAATAAAGAAATTGTGGATCAGAAAGATTAAGTAACGTTCCAAGCTCTCATAGCTAGGAAGTGGTAAAAGTAAGTTTTGTTAAAATTGAATCTGACAATCTCTGTCTTTCAGTTGGTGTGCTTAGGTCATTTATAGTTAATATAATTATTGATATGGTTGGATATATGTCTACTATTTTATTTGTTTTCTGTTTGGCCCTATTATTTTTGTTCCTTTGTTACCCCTTCCTTTCTTTGGATTATTTGAATATTTTTTAGTGTTTCATTTTAATGTATCTATTGGCTTTTTAACTATTTTTCTTTGTGTCATTTTTTAGTGGTTGCTCTAGGGGTTACAATATACATACCTAATTTTTCACAGTCTATGTATAGTTAATATTTTACCACTTCAATTATGTAGAAACATTAGAACCACTTAGATCCCTTTATCCTCTCCCTTTATGTTATATGTTTCACTTCTACATACTTTGAAAACTCCACCAAACAATATTATAATTCCTGCTTTCAGGAGGCACACATATTTTCAAGGTCTTAAGAGGAAAAATAGTCTTTTATATTTATCTAAATATTTACCATTTCTGTTGCTCTTCCTTCTTTCCTGAAGATCCAAGTTTCCCTATGGTATCATTTTCTTTCAGAAATTCCTTTAATGCTTCCTTTAGAGCTAGTTTGCTGGCTTTGAGTTCTCTCAGTCTTCATCTGAAAATATCTTTATTTCATCTTCATTTATAAAGAACACTTTTGCTGTGTATAGAATTCTGGAATGACAGTTCTTTTCTTTCAGAACTTTAAAAATGTGCCATAGTCTCCTGGCTTCCATGGTTTTTCATAAGAAATCCATGATATTTCAAATTATTGTTTCCCTGTATATAATGTGTTGCTTTTCTCTAGTTGCTTTCAATATTTTTTCACCTTAGCAGTTTTATTGACACGTGTCTGATCATGGTTTTACTTTGAGTTTATCCTATTTAGGACTTGCTGAGCTCCTTGAATGTGTGAATTTATGTCTTTCATAAAATTTGGGATTTTTTCAGTCATTATTTTTTCCAACAATCTTTTTCTTCTCATGAGACTCCAATGACCTTTTGATATAATCCCACAAGTTCCTAAAGCTCTATTTACATTTTTTAAATGCTTTTTTTCTCTGCTCCTCAGATGGAAAATTTTGATTAATCTACCTTCAAATTCTATTGAAGCCATGCAATGACTTGCAGCGGCCTGCCTGCTCACGGCTGCTTGCCCTTGCTCATGGGGGCTTGCCTTCTCGAGGCGGTCTGCTTGCTCGAGGAGGCCCCGGGAACCGAACCTAGGGCCTCCCATGTGGTAAACTGGAGCCCTATCAATTGAGCTACAGCCGGTTCCCAATACATATTTTTTATTAAAGAAGTTGTGAGCTTATAAACAACCATGCATAATATGCAGAATTCCCATACGTCACACCTCTACCAACACCATGCATTGTGGAACATTTGTTACAGATTATGAAAGAACATCATCAAATATTACTACTAGCTACTGTCCACAGCTTACATTTGGAGTATTTTCTCCATATACCTCCCTATTGTTAATACTATGTATTAGTATTGTACATTTGTTACAGCTCATGAGAAAACACTCTCATATTTGTACTGTTAGCCACAGCCCATCATCTACCACATGGCTCACTGTATTATACAGTCCCATGCCTTGTACAGTCTATCCAAAGTGTACACTCAGTGGCTCTCACTTCCATCACAGAGTTGTGCAGTCATCACCTCAGTAAATTTTTGAATGTTTTCCTTAGTCCAAAAGAAAAAATCCCATACCACCCTATTATTGACCTATAGCATTGATATAGTAGCTTCTTGATATTGATGCAAGAATATTACAATATTGCTATTAACTACAGTCATAAGTTACATTAATTGTACTTTTCCCATAAATCACCATATTCTTACCACCTTGTAATAGTGATGTACCTTTGTTCTAGTTCATAGAAGAACATTCTTGTGTTTGTACTATAAACCACAATCCTTACTCTCACCCCCAATCACCATGTTATTCACTCCCTAGATTATTCTTTAGCTTTATTTCAATTGACATTTACATCCCTAAACTACCCCTTTCAGCCCTAATCCCATTTATAAACTGGCCATGTTAGTTATACTCACTAAAATATGTTACTATCAACTCTATCCTTTTCCACACTTTTACAGACAAGCTAATTAAAAATTCTATGTATTTAGGCATCATCCTATCACTTAGTAACCTATACTATAGGTTTTAACTCCATGTGTTCATTCTTCATGTTTAGTTCATATTAGTGAGACCATACAGCATTTGTCCTTTTGTGTCTGGCCTATTTCACTTAGCATAATGTCCTCAAGCTTCATCCATGTTGTCATATGTGTCCCAATTAATTTCTTCTTATAGCAACATGTTATTCCATTGCATATATGTACCACATTTTGTATATCCATTCATCAATTGATGGACACTTGAGTTGGGTTTCCATCTTTTGGCAATTGTGAATAACACCACTATGAATATTGGTGTGCAAATGTCTGTTCATGTCCCTGTTTTCAGTTCTTCTGGATATATTTCTAGTAGAGGGATTGCCAGACCATACAGCAGTTTTATTTTATTTTATTTTTTTAAAGATTATTTTACTTTTTTAAAATCCATTTTAACACACACCTCCCCTCCATTTTTGCTGTTTTGTGTCCATTTGCTGGGAAATTCTCTGTGTCTGCTTCCGGCTGTCTCTTCTCATCTTTCTCCTCCTGTCTTCGCTAGGATTTGATCCCGGGAAGCTCCAATGTGGGAGAGAGGCATTCTGCTACCTGCGCCACCTCATTTCCTGGTTTTTTTTGCATGTCTTGTCTTGGCTTTCCCTTGTGTCACTCTCCTGTTACGTCATCATCTTGCTGTATGGCTCAGCAGGGCCGGGCACACCCAAGTGCGGGGCCTGGGGGCTTGTCCACTTGGAGGGCCTGATGGTGTGCCCGTGCGTGGGGCCTGGCAGCCCATGCGCTTTCTATATTATTTTCTTTTTATTTTACTGGGAGGTCCTGGGAATCGAACTGAGGTCTCTCAATATGGGAGACGGACGCCCAACCATTTGAGCCACTTCCGCCCCCCCACAGCAGTTTTATATTTAGCTTCCTGAGGAACTGCCAAACTGTCTTCCACAGAGGCTGCACTGTTCTACATTTCCAGCAACAGTGGAGTGTTCCTATTTCTCCACATCCGCTCCAGCATTTGTAGTTTTCTGTTTTTTTTTTGTTTTTTTTTAATAATGGCCATTCTTTCAGGTGTGAGATGATACCTCATTGTTGCTTTTTTTTTAAAGATTAATTTTTTTTATCCCCCCCCCCATTGTTTTGCGCTTGCTGTCTGCTCTCTGTCTGTTCACTATGTGCTTGCCTTCTTTTAGGAGGCACCAGGAAATAAACCTGGGACCTCCAATGTGGGAGGGAGGTGCCCAATCGCTTGAGCCACATCTGCTCCCTGCTTGTTGTGTCTTTTGTTGTGTCTCCTTGTTGCATCATCTTGTTGCATCAGCTTGCTGCACCAGCCCATTGTATCAGCCTGTTGTGTCAGCTCACTGTCTTCCTTGTCTTCTTTAGGAGGCACCGGAAACCAAACCCGGGACCTCCTATGTGGGAGGTGGGTGCCCAACTGCTTGAGCCACATCTGCTCCCCTCATTGTAGTTTTGATTCACATTTTCCTAATAGCTAGTGATATTGAACTTTTTTGTGTGTGCTATTTTCACCATTTGGATTTTCTCTTGGGAGAAATGTCTATTTAAGTCTTTTGCCCATTTTTAAATTGGATTGCTTACTCTTTTATTGTTGAGTTGTAAGATCTCTTTTTATAGCATGGAAATCAAATCCTTATTGGATATGTGGTTTCCAAATATTTTCTCCCATTGAGTTAGGGACGGGCAAGATGGCAGCACAGTAGGGAGCTCCAAGAGTCAGCGTGTCCTACAGCACAATTAGTAATCAGCCAGTGCTCCCTAAGTCACCTGTTCAGGGCGGAGTCCACAAGACTCAGAAGAGCATCATGCAGCAACTTTCAAAAAGATTTTCAGATATTATATTTTTCAATTCTAAACTATCCATTTGGTTCTTTTTTCTGGTTTCTATTTCTTTGCTGAAAACTTCCTACTTTCCATCCTTTTCCTGTGTGTTTTCCTTTACCTCATAGAAGATAGTTATAATAGCTGCTTAATTTTGATAATTCAAAATTATCTTTGATAATTCCACCATCTGATCATTTCTGGGTTGGCATCTGATGATTGTCTATTTCCTCTAGATTTGATCTCATTTTCTTGTTTGTTTGTTTGTTTGTTTGTTTGTTTTTGGTATCAAGTACAAGAATAACTCATTTTATTGTGTTTTGCTTTATTGCACTTTGCAGATTATGTTCTTTTTACAAATTGAAGGGTTGTGGCAACTCCACATAGAACAAGTCTATTGGTGCCATTTTTTCCAGCATCCTGTGCTCACTTCATGTCCTTGTGTCATGTTTTGGTACTTCTCACAATATTTCAAGCATTTTCATTATTATTATATCTGTTATGCTGATCTGTGATCAGTGATCTTCGATGTTACTATTGTAATTGTTTTGGAGATACCACAAACTGCGCCCATGTAAGATGGTAAACTTAATGGGTAAATGTATGTGTTCCATTGACTGGCCCTTCCCCCATCTCTCTCCCTCTTCTCAGGCCTCCCTATTCCCTGAGACACAACAATATTGAAATTAGGCCAATTAATAACACTACAGTCACCTCTAAGTGTTCAAGTGAAAGGAAGAGTCTTCATAAGGCTATAGTTGCCATAGATAGTAATTATTTTGATGGATATGGGCAAAATAAATTGAAAATCTTCTGGAAAGGATTCACCATTCTAGAGGCCATTAAGAACATTTGTGATTTATGGAAGGAGGTCAAAGTATAAAAATTAAAAGGAGTTTGGAAGAGGTTGATTCCAACCCTCGTGGATGACTTTCAGGGCTTCAAAACTTGCGTGGAAGAAGTAATTGCAGATATGGTAGAAATAGCAAGAGAACTAGAATTAGAAGTGAACCCTGATGATGTGACTGAATTACTGCAATCTCATGATAAAACTTGAGTAGATGAGGAGCTGCTTCTTATGGATGAACAAAGAAAGTGGTTTCTTGAGATGGAATCTACTCCTGGTGAAGAAGCTGTGAACACTGTTGAAATGACAACAAAGGATCCCATAAACTTAGTTGATAAAGCAGCAACAGGGTTGAGAGGAGTGACTCAGATTTTGAAAGAAGTTCTATTGTTGTGGGTAAAAGGCTACCAAACAGAATCACAAGCTACAGAAAATCTTTCATGAAAGGAGGAATTAATTGATGCAGCAGACTTCCTTGTTGTCTTATTTTAAGAAACTTCCACAGACACCCCAGCCTTCACCCTGATCAGTCCAGACAGCAGCCATTAACACTGAAGTTAGACTCTCCCAGCAAAAAGATTGACTTGCTGAAGCTCAGATGATGGTTAGTGTATTAGTCAGTCAAAGAGGTGCTGATGTAAAGTACCAGAAATCTGTTGGCTTTTATAAAGGGTATTTATTTGGGGTAAAAGCTTACAGTTACAAGGCCCTAAAGAGTCCAATTCAAGGCTGCTTTCTCACCAAATTTGTTGCCACGTGTTGAAGCAAGATGGCCGGTGATCTCTGCCTGGTGTCTTGGGCCTTATCAGCTGCTCGGCTGCTCTGTTCTCTTTGGCCGCACATGGCTCATCTCTCTTTCCAGGTCTTTAGCTGTTTGAGCCTTCTCCTTCCTGTTTCAGGGCAGGACTGAAATGACCAAGTTCTCTCTTGTCTGTGTCTTCTTCTGTGTGTCTTCTTGAGTCCATTTATATAGGCCAAAGGTGATGGGTACTCAACCCAAGCTCTACCTTACTAATATAGCCCAATCAGAAGTCCTAAATAGGCTTTATCAAGTAAATTTAATCAGAGGCCTCTCACCAAATCTAATGCAATCAAAGGGCATCACACACAGAGGAATAGTTTACAAAATATAATCCTTTTTTTATTTTGGGGATTCATAAATAATTGCAAACTGCACAGTTAGCATTTTTAAGCAATAAAGTATTTTTTATTCAGGGTATATACATTGTTTTTTTAGACAGTACATTTAGACTACACTTAATAGACTACACTGCACTGTAAACATAACTTTTATATGCACTGGGAAACCAAAATACTTGTTGACTCGCATTATTGCAATATTCTCTTTATTGCGGTGGTCTGGAGTGAAGGTATGCCTGTAATTTTGGATTTCATCATGGATATTATACAGCTATGCTGTGTAGACCCTGCATCCTATTATAATTCTCTAGAGAATGTTGAATTTGTTTTTGCTTTGATTTGTTTTTGTCTGAACCATTTAGGTTCAGGTTGAAAGTTGTGTCTTGCCTTCTATGGTTCAAATCTCATTCCAGTTCTCAAAGTCTTTGCCACAATGCTTTAGGTCTTCTGTCCCATGAATGCAAGTTTCAGGAGGGACTGTGGGACTTGTCTAGGTTCATACATAGAATGAAAGCATTTTCTTCTCCAGCCCTCTCCTGTCCAATATTTCTCTCACACTCTCTAGGCTACAAGGTCCCCTTTTCTTGGTTACTCTGGACAGAAAAATGGTGTTTCTTTCAGACTCTTAGCTGCCAGTTTCATCACTGCTGGACAGTTCTATGCCTGGGGCCATGCTCAGAGCAAATGTTGTGAAAGGAAAGAGGAAAAAAAAACAACCTAGGAACTCGCCCACATAAGGCTTGCCTCTCCAAGTGTTAATGCCCCTCCACAATCTGCTTGCTTTTTTCACTTGAAGGCTTTTCAGATAGTTGCTTTTTGTATTTGGCCCAGAGTTTGTAGTTGTCATCAGCTGGAGAGTTAGACTGTACTGGCTTTACTTGCTCTTGGGATAATGGTAGGGTTTGAACCTAGGATATTTTTTTTTTCCATAAAAGTACTGTTTTCCCTTGTATCACACCACCTCTGATTCTTGTGCTCTTGAATACATGACTACCAAATTGGCCTGAAATTTATCCATGAAGTTGGGCCTGCTTTCTCTACCTTTGCACATGGAATATCTGATTAAGAGAAGGTAGACTCAGCAAAAGCCAACAAATTAATTACCTAGTGATTTGCTCACTTACTCAATTGTTGGCTTTTCCTGTGGATAGCACCACCCCCTCCTCTCACTCCAAGTTGCACAGAAGTGTGCTGAGAATCCTCGATTTTTTTGTATGCTATGGCTACGGCCAGAGGCTGGGAGGACCTGGGAAAAAAGAAAGAAAAAAGGAGTGAAGCAATTGCAGAACCAAGTGCAAACAAAACCTTCTTTTTACATTGCATGCAATGAAAGAAGTACACAAAATGCAAACAAATGAAGTCAATTTCCCCAATAATTCTTTCCCCCACCCCCAATCTGACTGTTAATACCAGTACACTGAGCTTCAAACACATGCGCAAAATTTGGGGCTATGGAAGACAGATGAGTGAGCAGGAAAGAGGAGAGAGTCCTGCATATTTATAATTTACAGTTTCAGGGGCAATGCTCCATTTTGTGTGTGTGTATTTTTGCATGTGTGTGTATTGGGTTTTTCTTCTTAAAATTCTATACAGAATAGTTCTGAACTGTGCATATTACTGTTTCAATTAGCAAAAATTACTATTTGTTTTTCTTTCTTCCTAAGCATGGAGGCAGTAATTACACCCGCAATGAGAGTTTTGCAGGCCGCGTTCTCGTTTGCAGGCACTCCCTGAACAAAATACAATAATAAACCATAATGAAATAAAGTTGGGTCATTGGCGAAGACTGGCCTCTCCAAACAGACAGGCCATTAAAGGTAGATTGTGGAAGAGGATCAGCAAGCAACCATCATAAATGTATCATCAGGCAAATTAGCAGAGCATTTACTACTCAATGGTGGGAGAAAGTCCTTTCCAGTAACTTCCCCTAACGCCACCGTAATTGGGGAAATATCCGGCACTGCACAGCTGTGCAGCTTATTATCTAACGGGCACTCAGCTCTGCTATCCTGGGCCTGGCACTCTCTGTAAAAAGGCATTCCATGGGGCTGAGGCCCCGATTATGTGAGCATCCCAGTAGCTGTGCATTCTTTACTCCCTTGGCTCTCTGGGAGCTAATAGAGTTTGTAGTAGAAGCTCGGCAAGGGGTGCGCCTAAGAGGATCTCCCCTAGGGCTGTGTTTACAGAGCTTTCAGAAGCCAGCGTAGTTGGTCTATGAGAACCAGCTAACATGGGGAATGTTTCTGCCACTACAGTTTATCCTTCAGGAGTGAGATTCAGGGACATGCTTTACCCTGCCAATAATACCATCTTCACCCACCTTGCCATTTACAAAGCACCTCCACAGGCACCAACTCATTTGATCTTCACAACAACTTTGGGGATAGATTATTATTAATTCTCATTTTACAGCTCGATGAACTAAAGCTCCCTGAGGAATAAGAAACTTGTTCCAGATCAAACAGCGAGTTAAATGGCAGAGTCTGAGATTTTAACTCCACTCGTCCCTTAGCTGACAGCAAGCCTCTCAGAGGCATGCCATCCATTGCTCAGCTTGCCGGGCAGAATGAAGGCTTGTGTGGATCCCATCTTCTCCACGGACTGCGAGCTCCGTCCAGCGAGAGACTGAACTTCACACTTCTCTCCTGTACAGAGCCCAGCACCTACTTTGGCCCTTGGGCTTGCATGTAGGGGATCCTTCTTGAATCTGCAATGATTGAAGACTAGAATGTAGGATGGCAATCGGGCTACCAGCGTCTCACAAGTGACTGGTTCATGGTACTTGCACAATATTTGAGGAATGAGTGAATAAACATATTAAAAAGTAGCCATGGAGCACAAGTATGAAGTGAGAAGTGTAGGATGAGGTAGGGAGGGAAAGTGAGATTCAAGGTCAGCTCTAGCAAGGGGTCATGCAACAGGGACAGAGAACCTTTGGGAGGAAGGAAGATCCAAAGGTCCAGGAAGAGTCCAAGTTCTAGGTTATCCACATGGCAGGACTGGGAAAATTGGGCAATGACTGCAGAAAAGGGAGCCTGAGATATCACCACTTCTTTCAACAGTTTCGAGTCTCCTTGAGGATACAGTTTCAGTGGACTGAAGAGCTGTATGTTGCATATGTAAAGGCTGAATCGTGGTACACGCTGCCCGATCAGGAATATCTGGGTGGAGGAGGCACGTGAAGGTGTTAGGGAGAAAAGCTTCAGGGCGGTGGTGAGATGGACAGGGCCAGGAGGCATTGTCAGCTAGACGCTTTGTCATTCTCGTGCCCATTTTCAGATGTGGAAACGAGGCCCAAAGAAAACCACCCGTAGGCACCTGGCTAGGGAGCGGCAGTAGGCACACTGGCTCCAGAATCCACACTCATAATCCCACACTAAGCTTCTGCGTCAAGTGCTTAACCTTGGCTGCACGTTTGAATCCCCAGAGGCACTTCTTCAATAAACCAAGGCCGGGCCTCAATTCCAGAGATTGACTTAATAGGTGTGTGTGTTTGTGTGTGTGTGTGTGGGGGGAGGGGCAGACATGGGTATGTTAATAAAGTGCTCTGAGTAGGTCAAATGTGAAGCCAGGGTTGAGAATCACTGCTCGTGATACTATGAGCATCAATTGTGAAGGAGAGTGGTGGGAGGTAAGTCAGGTGGGCCCGGTAAAGGCAAATGTCAGGAACACATGCATGTCAGCATAAGGAAGAGAGAGAGGGAAAGGGGTTTACACATAGTGGGCGCATTTATTGAGTGGCTGCTACAGGCCATGCACAACACAGGGATTATTTCATTTAATCCTTACTTCGACCTGATGAACAAGTATTTGTTCCAGTTTTACAAATGAGGAGACTTAGGAGGTTAAGTCGCTTGCCCTTTTCTGATGGTAAGTAGCAGAAGTAGGATTTAGATCCAAGTCTGTTTAACCATAGCCTGTGTATTGCATCACACAGTAGTGGGTTTGTGTGGGAGTAGTGTGTAGTAGTTAGGACAGGCTACAGCGTGCTGCAGTAATAAACAACCCCCAACTATCAGGGCTGAGAACTGCAAAGGTTACTTTTTGCTGCACATTCATTGTGATCAGAGGCTTCTGCTCATCACAGTTGCTGTCACTGTGCCAGAGGGAAGAGCTCTGGAAGGCCTCACAGCTGCAACTCAGTGCTCAAGCCCAGAAGGGACACCCATCACCTCTGTGCACATTTTTACTGAACTGAACTAGTTACAGTCCTATCATGTGCCTACAGGAGGGATAATCAGAAATATCTGATGAGCAGTCCTCATGACTGGCATAGGGTAGTAAGAAGAAAGTGGTATTTTAGAAAACTGGCCTGGAGGTAGTATGCAAAATGGATAAAATGAGGGAGCATGGAGGCAGCAGACTAGTTAGGTGATCGCTGACATCAACTGGGGGGAAGAGGTGCCGAGGCCATACACTAGGAAATCAATAGTGAGAATGGAGGGAAAAGGGTGACTCCAATAGAGTTGACATAGGACTCGGTGATGTTGGATTTAGGGAGGGAAGCGAGTCAAACATCACTCCCGGGCAGGACCGCTGGGGCACAATGGTCAAGGGGACACGTTCCAGGCTTTGCTCCCTGGTTCCTAGGCTCTGTTTTCTGTCCTTACTTGTATGCTTTCTGCTCAAGCACAATTCTAGCAGGCACCTCTAACATCACGGCAGCATCGCCAATCCTCAGAGCTATTAGCTGGGAACAATTATTACGACTCCAAGTACTCTTCTAGGGATGTGTGCCTTTTCAGAACGTGGAAATCTTTGAAAACAAAGTTAGTAAACTTCTAATAATAGGATTTCAGGCCACAAGGGAAGAACCAGTTATTTAATGAGAACTCTGTGCCGGGTCAGGGTACACCACAGTCCTGGTCCTCTCAGAGCTTATATACTAGTAGAGGGAGAGAGACAATATGTAAATAAATTAGTGCAAAAATTTCAAGTGCTATGGAGAAAAAAACAGGCAGGGGAAAGGGGCTAGGAAGTGCTGGCACCCATGAGTGTGTGTGAGTGTGCAAGGGATCGTATGGGAGGATGTGTGAGAATATGTGTGTGAGTGCGTGAGAATGTATGTGTGAGTGCGTGTGAATGTGAATGTATGTGTGTGTGAACATGTGTGTGAATGTGAACATGATAACGTGTATATGAGCGTATGTGCACATGCACGTGAGTGTGTGAGCATGTTTGCGTTGTGTCTGGGTGTGGCCCATCTTCCAATGATATTGCTAATGCCAGAAACATGAAATTCCTTTTAGAGAATTCCCTTCACTCTCTCATGGGTGAAAGTCCAGAGATTATCCTATATTTTCTCTCCGGTGCTTTTGGGAGCAAATCACACAAACTGCATGATTGCTGGAGGCAAATTGAAAATCGCGCACCAGGCTGGGGAGCAACTCGGACACCTTAGGAGGTGCCTGTGGGGCGCCAGGACACTGGACAGGTCGGGCCAGGGGGCAGCTTTCTGCTCAGGCGCCCGTCTCCTTCCCGTGCCCTCCCGCCCGCTCCCGATCCCCGGGGGGCAGCAAGCCCCAGGGGTGGCTGTCGAAGCAGGCGCCTCCCGCCGGCTCTCACAAGCCTTCTCAGGCCTCCAGGGAGAGCCACTCGGAGGGAAAAAATGACAACGGAACTGCCAGCTCCCAAACGGCCTAACGTTCTCAGAAGCCCTGGCCTCGGAACCTGCCCACCGGTTGCCACTTCGACCTCAAATGAAAGCCAAATAAATAAGCCAAGGCCCACGTTTATTAGCCTCTCAGAGGAGGCCGTTTCCCCGTAGCGCCAGTGCTCCTAGCACAGGCCTCTGAATCCCTATATTTTATTTCTAAAAAACAGCATCACCGCCAGAACTAGGTCACGCACCTTCCCTTGGAGCTGAACAAAGGCAGAGAGCCTCCTCTGCCTGTGCGGATCATTCTCTGGGGCTGATGGCAAGGTCCACTGCTCAAAACAGTTAATATTTTTTCTGACACAGCAGTGACTGTGTTTGGAATTCCAAATGCAAAGGATGCCGGGTTCTCCATTTCAGGGGGAAACTCGAGAGAGCAGCCAGGTTGTTCATCTGCCAGGTTCTGTGCTTGCGGTAACGGAGCGGCCGGGCGTGGGGAGGAGGCACAGGAAGAGGGAAACGTCCCGCGATAAAATCCACCAAAGCCTCAAGGAAGCTAAGTGCCTTGCGGCCCATTGGCGAGAACAGGAGACGAGGCCCAGGAGGCTGGCGTTCTACCCACCCCTGCTAGGAATGATCTGGGGGACGTCAGGCAAGTTTCCTACGCCGTCTTTCTGTGTTTCTCCCCTTCCTTACCGAGCTGAGGGTGGCCTTGTGTGTCTCTTAGATGTGAGGGTCACACGTTATGATAGATGTAG